>WSXT02038378.1:0-13439 GCA_011762715.2 Neuroterus valhalla
ACAAGGCAGTGCGCCACACTGGCATCGTTACCATGTAGGTCCTGCAGGCGAATCATTCCACACATCCCTCACGGGCATCTCCAAAACTATAAGAAAGCTAAAATATGCCTTTTTCTAGCTTTGCGGGGAATTTGATGCACTTCAAAGTTTATTTGTATAAACTTGAAGTAAGACGTTCTAAAGTGTAGAAATATTCCTAGTGCTGATGAAAAATACAATTTCTAATACTTTTCCCAAAATTGTATTGAGTAAAAAAAGTCCGAATATGTTGAACGTTTAGATACTTTCTTTTGATCTATTTTTTTCTACTTTTCAATGAAGCTTAATTATTTTGTACAAATATCGACTAGTTCTCATTTGGGCAGTTTGTGCCTCAGTCAGTGTGCAACTCAACCATTAATAACTCGTTTATAATGATAAAGCGTAAACGAGTTACGCTAACCCTGAAAGGGATTTGGCTTAATGGTATAATAATAATAATAATAAAAATTGAACTATTCATTTGGAAATTAAATTATTTCGCGAAGTTCCTTTTTCTATTGAATAATTCAAAATTCAACTTCTTGACAAGGAGTTCATCTTTCCATTCGAGAATTCAACTATTTTGTTGTAGATTAGTCATTAATGAGAAGATTCCATTTTTCTTTTTACTTTTCAACGAAGCTAAATTATTTTGTACAAAACTCGACAAGCTCTTATCTGGGCAGTTTATTAGAATTTCTAATTGGTCCCTGCAGGAGACTGGTGACCTCCTCAGTGTGCAATTTAACCAATAATAATTAATAATAATTCCTTTTTCTATTGAATAATCATATTCTTTTTTTTTGTGTTTGAAAATTCAACTTTTTTGCTCAAAATTCGTCGCCTGGATTTAGAAATTCATGTATTTTGGCCTAAAAATTCATCTTTTTGGTAGAAAATTCAACTTCTTGATGGGAAGTTTATCTTTCCATTCGAGAATTCATTTATTTTTTTACTTTTCAATGAAGCTAAATTATTTTGGACAAAACTAGACTAGCTCTTATCTGGGCAGTTTTTAAGAATTTCTAACTGATTCCTGCAGGAGACTGTGACCTCCTCAGTGTGCAACTTAACCAATAATAATTTGTTTACAATGATAAAAGGTAAAAGAGTTACGCTTACCCTGAAAGGGATTTGACGTAATGGTTTAGTAATAATAATCATAATTGGAAATTGAACTATTCATTTGGAAATTAAATTATTTCGTGAAAAGTTCCTTTTTCTATTGAATAATCATTTTTTTTTTGTGTTTAAAAATTCAACTTTTTTGCTTAAAATTCGTCGCCTTGATTTGGAAATTCATGTATTTTGGCTTAAAAATTATTTTTTGGTAGAAAATTCAACTTCTTGATGGGAAGTTCATCTTTCCATTCGAGAATTCATTTATTTTATTGTAAATTAGTCATTAATGAGAAGATTCCTTTTTTTTAACTTTTCAATAAAGCTAAATTATTTCGGACAAAACTCGACTAGCTCTTATCTGGGCAGTTTGTAAGAATTTCTAACAGATTCCTGCAGGAGACTGGGTGACCTCCTCAGTGTGCAACTTAACCAGAAATAATTCGTTTACAATGAAGCGTAAAAGATTCACGCTTACTTCGAAAGGGATTTGGCCTAATGGTATAATAATAAAAATAATGATAATAATAATACTGACCGTTCCCAAGATCAGTGACAAAGAAACTGTAGCCTTCTGTTTATTGGTAAATTCGACCTTTTTATCTTATCCAATAAAAATGATTGTAATCGAATAATATTTATATTTCCCTGAACTCCACTCTTGCATTAATTTTATTATCTAGTAAATTATCTTCTATAGTCTTATTATACACTGCATATCAATAGAAACTGGTTTGATGTTTTTTCCTGAACGATATTTGATTGAGTCTCTGACGTAGCTACTGGCTCTGCAACATTGTAAGCTTTACATATGCTAGTTAAGTGTTTTCTTTTTTTGCTAGTTTGCATACTAGTTTTCTTTCTTGACATATGACGCTTGGTTTTTTTACCAATTTCTCTCAAAAAAAATTGTGCAATCATGCTGATGATTTGCTGTGACTTTATAAAAGTTTACCTTAATAAAATGAGCTCGAAAGTTTGAAAAATGTTTATTACTTCGAAGGAAGGTAGATCATAGCGCGATTTTTAATTTCCCAATAAATTCTTTGACCAAAAATATTTTGAAAATCAGTCATGCAAAAAAAAAAATGACGTTGCTGAAGTTCGCAAAGTTTATAAACTGAAATAATTTTTTTTTAAATTGATAAAATAAATTTTTCAGAAATAAAATTAAGTTAACAATTATTCTAGAAGGTAATCACGCTATGATAATTACATTTCAGCCATCCACTCTCCATGATGCATAATTTTTTATTTTTTTTATTTATACGAGCGTTGGGATATAAATTTTGTTTTCAATTCAAAGAAATTTGCATATAAATGTCTGAATGTTAGTTTCCCGCCAGAGAAATTGGGTTGACATTTTTTTTGGCAGTTGTCAAACGTCAAATAAAAGTGATACAGCGATAAAATCCGAGAACCAAGCGTTTAAAGGAATTTTTTTTTTCTTACATTCTAACAAAGTTTTCAATTCAATAAATTTGTCGAAACTGGCAGCCTTCCCATGGAGTTATTAGGAATTTGGGATAGAACTTTTTCCGCAGTAATCCAACATCAAATACGAGTAGTTTGAGAAATAAATTCCAAGAACCAAGCGTTTAAAGGAAAACTATAATTTTCAACTAATTTCTTTATTTCAATGAATTTGTACAAATAAAAGTCTTCCTATAGTTATACTAGGATAGAACTTTTCTGCTGATGTCGGAGATCAAATTTCAGTAATATTTGTCAAATGAAATCCGAGAAGCAAGCGTTTGGGGGAAAATAAAAGAGAACAAATTTTTTTATGCATTATAGACACTTTAGACAGGGTGGCGATTCGGTGGACGATTTCAAATTCCCGGGTCATTTCCCGGTTTTTCAATCTTCCCTGTCAACATTGGAACAGTTAAACTTACAATGAAAAACAATCAATTTACGATGACAAAAAAAAAAAACGGATTTCCATAAAAATAGTTCATTTTAACCAATATGATGAATTTTCAAATTCATCACATTGGTTTGAAGTAACCAGAACAGTTAAATTTCAAACCAAGAAGATGAACTTTTAACTAAAAAGATCATTCATTATTCAACTACTGGAGTACTCCAATTTCTAACCATGTAGGTGGATATTCAAACAAGAAGATTAATTATATCCTGAAAGTTCTGAACGTTCAAATGAACGAAATATTTTTTCGCAATCATATTTTATCCACAAAAATTGTTCTAACTACAATTTTTAATAATGCACTTAGAGTTTCTCTTGTGATATACTATTTGCGATGGAAATAAAAAATATTTTAGCACTATTTATAGTTCACAAAGACAGTAGGCAAGAATTTCGTTCATTTGAATGTTCAGAATCTCAAGCACATGATTAATTTTCAAATGGAAAGAATAATTTTCTAAGAACAAATACAATTTTTCACCAAAATAGACGAATTTCGAACTCAAATAATAATTATTTTCATTTTTCACCCAAAAATAGAACAGATACATTTCTAGTGCAAAGAACCAATTTCAAACCAAGCATTAAGGTTTTCTACTGAAACAAAGAATCTATAGCTGAAGGAGTTGAGTTATCAAACAGATAAAGTAACTTTTACTGAAGAAGATGAATTGTCAACACAAATTTGAATACTCAAATTTTTTATTGATAAAATGCATGTTTAGCAACAAAAAAAAAAAACAAATTTTTATGTAAGACTATGGAATTTTTAATTGGAATAAGTTAGATTTTCATTTAAAAAAAATTATTTATAAAAAAAAGCTAATTTTCAACCAAATTATTACGTTTTACACAAAATGATGAAGAATCAAATGAAATGGTAAATGTTTGCCTGAAGTAGTTGACTTTTAAACCGGAAAAATAAATTTTTAACTCAAATGATAAACATTTCACTAGAATAGTTTAATCTTTGACAAAAAATTAATTTTCAACCAAAAGATACAATTTTTCAACAAAATGGTTGAAATTTGAACTATAAAAATCAACATTTTCAACAAAAATGATTTTTCAACAAGTCGAAATCGATTTTTCAAGAAAATATGTAAAGCTTCAACGAAATAATTTAAGGTTGAATGTAAAAAGACAAATTGTCGATGAATTGTCTATTTTTAAACTAGAAAAGATCAATTTTTCACTAAAAAAGAAACAGTTAAATTTTCTAAATATTTTGAGCAAAAAGATGAATTTTAAACCTTAAAGATTAATTTTCTACAGAAAAGACAAATTTTCCACGAAGTACATCAATTCTCAAAGGGTTAGTTTAATTTTCAAATTAAAAAATCAATGTTCAACTAAATACTTGAATTTACACCAAAAAATGATGATTTTGCATTGAAAAATGTAAACAACTTTTCTATCATAATTCAGAAATATTCCTTCTTCGGAATAATACTTCTACTCTAAAGACTGCTTGAAGTACTTTCTTTACTTGAAACTAAAAAGAGGGGACTTTGAAATTTGGGATTGGAGGAACGATTTTTAAAAATTTCTCTCTTCTAAATCCGAATTATAATTAGTTTAAGAAGTTCCCGTTCCATGTAAAAAATTCCCTGTTCCAAGTGAAATTATACTTCTTCACTGAAACTCCCTGCCCTTAAATAAAAAATATAATTATTTTCTGAAATTTCCTCTCAAGTCAGATAAATGAGGAAAAGCAAGGAAAACGTAATAAATACATTCTTTTGGAAAAATGAAGATAATAATTATTTCTGTAGGTTTGTGCTATCATCAATTCGATTATCAAATTTGAATCAGCTAAAAAAATCTCACAGAGCAACAAATTTGTAAAACGTTTTTCTTATAATGGCAAAAATAAAAATTCTTCCTCTCACGACTAGATGGCTAAAACTTAGTTGCCATAGGGTGATTACCGTCTAAAATGATTATTTACCCCATCTAATTGCCAAAAAATGTATTTCCATAATGGAAAAAATAATGTATGCTGTTGTTTAGAAACGTTGCGAACTATCGTGACATTCAAAATGAAGGTCAGAACCGTATTCACCAGGAAAAACTACTTCGGAAATGAAACATCCAATTCCACAAACACATAGATCACATTTTGAGGAACAGTGCAATTAAATTTCAAATGTACAATACTTCAAACTAAAATTGAGCCATTTTTAGAAGAGAAAAAAAGCAAGTAAGTCGATTTTGTCAAGAAATAGGTTCTAATCAAATTTCCCGTATTTTTTCTTGTGTTTGTGATTGAACCAACAATAGCTGGATGTTTGTGAGTCGAGGTTTTAATTGCTGAACAGTCAACTTTCTTCCATTTGGGGCGATCAGGTCGAATTGTTTTGCAGCACGAGGACTTGCACGGTAGTTAAGAGGTGCTGTGTAAACGAAGTGGCGAAATGCCGTTTCGGTTTACTCTCGGGTTTCCTGGGATCTCGGTCGGGTAAGATCAACACAGGGACAACGAAGCAATTGTGTGGTAGGGGTGGAGCCCCAACACAAAAGAAGTTTCTCTCCGAGAAAAAGCATGGAAATGGTTGCACAGGGGTCGCTTGGGTTCTGGGGCTATTTATTTCGACGAATTTGCGGTTACAATGCCCCTGTGTACGTTAGAAGAGTTGGAAAAAAAAATTCAAGGGGTAACATCGGCTAATTGGTCATCATTGCAGGGTTCTTCTATAAAGAAACATTAACCTTTTTTTTTGAGGACGTCTGGTCATTGACTTTGAACCACGTAACTGGGTATGGATTTTCGAAAAAAACATTGCGGTTTTTAGTAATATCAAAATCCATTTGTGAAATCTAAAAAGAATTAAGGAGGCAGAAGAAGCATGAACAAATTCATTAGTCTAGTGTTATCAATATAATTCATGACCTTCCCAGTTTGTTTTTTTCTTCAATGAGCCATAAAACAATAATCTTTCGTTTACACTTTAACAATACCCGAGTTGACAATAACTGTATTCAAATTGTCAGGGTTTTTACAAGTTTGTTTTGTCCCGATGAGCAATTAAATGATAATCAGGAAATTAGATCATTAACAAAAAGCAATGTCATACAAAACTCTATTTGAACACATAATTTATTACTGTAGTTTACCAGTACCAATCGCTGATTTCTTACACGCGGTTAAAGATGATTAATTTTCAAGAGTTTTCAATAGACGTTTCTTATGAGAATGAGATGAAATGTCAAGATTTTTCAATTTGTTAATTAAATTTACGCAAGAGAAAAAGTGAAAGTTGCATATAAATTATTTGTCAAATAAATGTTTAGCAAAACAGTAGATAATTACTGAACAGGTCTTTATGTGTGTTTTGAATAACGACACAGATTTGATTGATTCAACAGGATTATTAATAGATTAATCAATATTTGATTAACTGCAACTCTTGATGAAATCAATACCTGATTAATTGAAACAATTTATGAATTCGATTAATTAAACCGTTAAAATTGCCTCAAATATTGAATAAGCACTCTGACCTAAATTGTCGACACTTATAATTATACTGAGAATACCTCCATCATGATATTATCCACTCGTACAAATCGATCGTAAATATTTAAACCCCAGCCACTGTTCAAAACTCTACGCTCCATTCGCGATTTTGAGCGCGCCTATGGCGCGCGTCTTTCGGATCTCACCTCGCGCTCCGCATTTGTACCTTCCTACAGTTGTATAAAAAGCTTGTGAAACTCAAAAGCGAAATGTCGACTACTTTAATTTGATGAGTGTGAATTCTCTTTTCTCCGACTTCAACGGATACATTCTCATCGCGTGTCTCTTGCTGCGCACTCGACCTAAGTTTGTCCAAAAAGTGGAGAAGTTTTGTTGCCTAATTTCTTTCACATGTTGTATAGTTTTCCTAGAAATTCAATAAAAAAATTTTTTATTTTAATTTTTACGATTGAAACAAAACTACGCGTCCAATGGGAAAAATTATAACAAATTTACAGATATTTTTCGGGTGAACAACTTTTCTCCATCAATCTTCTGTGTGAGCCTTAGTCATTTTTTCAAAAATTTTATTCTTTCCTTTTTATAGTTATTTTTCCTGATTGAAATGAAAACTACATATCCTGTTGAAGAAGTTGATAACAAATTTAAAGATATTTTCCTGGTAAAGAACTTGCGTCTATTTCATTTTTCCTAAGCTTGTGTCAATTGTCCAGAAGTTCATTTCTTCATTTTTTATATGCTGTTTTATAAATGAAGCAAAAACTACTTGTCCTATCAAAAAGTTAATTTTACCAAATTTGTAGACCTTTTTTGGTGCACAATTTTAGTTCTTCCATATTTTCCCGTGCCTTACAAGGTTCCACCAAAAAATGGACTTTTTTATTTTTCATTATGTTTTGTGCGACCAGAATTTGAATGTTCAATTTTTTGAGAAAACTCAGAAAGTTGTAAAGATCCTCCTGGAGGGCTACCAAAAACAAACTTTTTTTTTCTCTCTTTCTTTTCAATCTTGCGTTATTTGGCTAAAAATTCTCATTTTCGTTTACATTTTTGAATTTTAAAAATGCCACAACTCTGACAATTTTGTTTTTAATAAAAAAAATTATGAGGATAAATTGTTTCACTTTTTACCTACTACAAGAAACCGTTCTTGAAATTTTGGAGTCTAGGAAAAAAAGTCCAAAAAATTTTCAAAATGCTACCCCTCTTCTATTTTTGACCCAAAACAGCTGGTTAACGAAATCGTCTTGTATTTTTGGTCCCTCAAAATGGTAGCCAAAGCACAATCCAATATGATCATTCTTTCGAAAGTTATCAAGTTCACAGATTATTTTTCATCATTTTTTGGGCGATCAAAATTGGATTTTTCGATTTTTTGTTGAGAAAATTCAAAAAGTTGTATTCACGATCTTGTAGGGCTCGCCAGAAGAAATATTTGTTCTCACCCGGCTTTCTTCTCAATCTTGCGTTATTTGGCCGAAAATTATCATTTTCTTTAATATTTTTGAATTCTGAAAATACCATAACTCTGACAATTTTGTTTTTATCGAAAAAAATGATTAGGATCAGTTTTTTCACTTTTTAAGTGCTACAAGAAATTGTACTCACAATTTTTGATTTTTGGAAAAAAGTCCAAACTTTGATTTTTCATTCAAAATAGCTGGTTAACGAACTCGTCCTTTCTTTTCTGGTTTTAAAAAAGTGAGCCAAAGCACAATCCAATATGATAATTCTTTCGAAAGTTATCGAGTATATACAGATTACGGACCACAGACAGACATACGCCTTCGAAAAATCGTTTTTTCTGACTCAGGGGGTCTCAAAACGTGGAGATTTCATTAAATCCGCGAATGTCAATTTTCGCATAAAACCAATACCTTCTCATTCACAATGAGAATTTTAAAATTTCGTTCATTTGAATGTTCAGAACTTCGAGCACATCTAATAGATATGAAATTTTGTCCGATTAATATTAAAAGAAATAGTTTCCCAATCCAATCTCAAGTGATATAACGAACTGAAAAACTGTTGAGAGTTCACTAAAACAGAAACTCGTTATCGCAACGAGAGGTAAGTAAGCTGGTTGAGTTAGTTTCCAACAAATACTTGAAACTTGAAGAGTAGCTACTGCCCCTCTTTTCATCGACGTGAATGAAGAGGCTAACTTTCTCTACATGGAAAACCTTTTTCTTGTTTCACTCGAGATTCCGTATTGTTTTTAACGGTATATAAAAAAATTTGAGAGACATGTCTGTCAGATTTTTAAGGTATCAAAACTATAAAACAGAAAAAAACAGTGGGTTTCTGTCCATAAAGTTTCAAGAATCAATAGTTACACTTTATAGCCAATTTCTCAAGAGTGCAGTTTAATTCTCTTTTTCGTAATGATTATGGATTGGGGAACAATCGATTCACCTGCCGAAACCGGTCTTACATGCAATTGGTCTCAAAATGACAAACGCGCAAGATATATATCTGCAGGAAACAGCATTCCCCAGACAAAAAAATTGCTTTTGCCTTCATTAAGAATGTAAGACTCGTTTCGAGTCTTTTAAGGGTTGAATTCAGATATGGGAACCGGTATGACTTCAGGTGGCAAATTCGGTTTTTACACGATTTTATTAGCCGATCATTCTGTTACTATAGTTATATTATGTCCAAATCATAGAATAAAGATGTCACTTTGAGTAAAAAATCATCTCTTAAATTGTTTAAATATTAACAAATATCAATAAGAGATTGTGGCAAAGTTTGTATAAGAGATTGTGGCAAAGTTTGTATAAGAGATTGTGGCAAAGTTTATGTATAAGAATTTGCCAATAAATCAATTTTTATCAAAAAGGCCACAACAAAGATTATCAAATTTTATACACTTGTAAAATCCATTTCGGCTGCGACACTTAAGTTTATAGAGGAATTGCTAAAGAGTGCCAAGGCTGAGGTTATAAACTCTGAAAGTGTAAATGAACCTATGTATCACAAGTCTCAACAAATTATGCCTAAAGCATGTACTCAAGATTTAGAAATAAAACAACAGTCTTCTCAAATTGTGGTTCATATTCTCACACATGAAAATTAAATATACAAGTTAACCAATTTGCTCTGGCTTCAGTGATAAGATTTAGAAACAGAAGCAAAATAACTTTTGATAAAGAAAACATCATTTAAATTATTTCATGTTAAAGTGAGACAGAAAGCGTCAACACAATAAGCTTTCATTGAAGGAAGAATTAGCAAGACGACGGAAAAATGCAAAGTTATGCAATCGAGAAGACAAGTACTTTTACAAGTCGGATAATGCAACTTCCGCGATAACGGCGAAGGTGTTGACGCGGTCCAGTTCGCATAAAACCGCAATAAAAAGATTGCTACTCAATCAGACTCAAGCCATTTGGGGTTTGCTCCGTAATTACGTTTTAATAGTTATAAATATCTCGTTCCATAAATCCAAATCGCTTACAATTGTGGATATAAGATTATTACAAAAAGGTACAAATTTTATTGATAATAAAAAAAACGTGAAACTATAAACTGGTGATAAAAATGGATAAATATATTTTTATTTTCTTGAGAAATGTGAAGAGCGACAACTCGAAAAACAAAGTATATAGAGGACTCAAAAAGACGTCAGAAAGTAATTGGACAAGGAAATCATATGAAATTAACTTTTGATTCAAAAAACTAATCCAATTTTGATAAACCTAGCTTCAAGCGTTGGCCAAATCAAAACTATTTTGGTGATGTCGCAATATTTGCTCACGGTCTGTTTTTCTATTGGTAGGTAAACAGTTCTAGCTTAATCCCACTACAAAGCGACATTTGATCGGAAAACCAATCGCCTCCATAACATTCGTTTCATGAGAGTGAACAAGTAGAAATAATGATGTTAATCAATGAAAAAATATCACCGCCAGAGGAATCAGTCGAGTTACAAATAATCGTATGATATTCAATTACCTAATGAATAATCTTCCATTTCAATTATATACTGAACACAGTTTGAATCTGATTTGAGGTTTTCTAAAAACTTAAAAAAACTCCCGGTTTTGGTGTCCATCAAAACAAATAAATGAAAAAAATATGTAAATAAAAAACTGATTTGCCATCATTCAATCTATTCGGCAATCTTTGATTCTCTTGGTCGAATAATGCGGAAACGGATAAATTATAAAGAATATTTTTTCAGAATTTGAAAATTTTAACTACGCCGGGGTCGTTTTTTCCTGTGCCCCATACAGCTTTTTTGTAAACGTCTCCGGCAGGGTTAAAAATTTATTATTTCTGAAAAAAATTTCTTTGTAAGTTATTCGTTTCCGCATAATTTACCCAAGAGGATCTAAAAATGTTTAATAAATTGAATGATCTTAAATCAGTTTTTTATCATCTTCTCTTCCCTTTTGATTAATTTTTGAAGTTTTTCAATTTCATTTCGATTCTGGAAATGCTTTGTAAACATTTTGGAGTTTTACACATTATTATTTTCATTTTTTTAATTTTCAGTTAATAATTTTGATGAACACAAAAACCGGGAGTTTTTTCAAATTTTCATTTTACAAATTCTTTCCAAGTAGGATTTTGAGTATATTTTACAACAAAAGATCATTTTAGTTAATCTGCTGCTTCCTGAGTTCAAACTTGCCATTTAAAATTGCATATTGTCGTTTATGATCTTTGACACACGTTTACATATCTCTTTCTCACACGTTCAAGTATTTCTTCATTGCATTGCGTATGCATAAACACATATGATTGTGTGCGAAGGAGTTCCACAGTATCCTGTTTCACGATTGAAGAGAAGTGATTTCCACACGGTGATAGACTGTTTCTTAACCAGACGTGTTTTAATGTTGTACACTCTTTATGATTACAGTGTAAGCATGTTTCCGCATTTCTTTTATTGTCTTATCAAAAGGATAGAAATGAAGAAATTGGAATTTAGCCTTTTTAAAAGCTTTTTTCTCTTTCTTTCTTTAAAGAGTTCTAATGTCAGTAGATTTTGTTTTTCTGAGTACAAAACTGTCATCAACTGAAATAAGGTTTTCTTCAGAAGAAATCGAGGATGATTCACTCTCACTGGAACTGTCATATCCGAGGTCATATCTCTTTAGAATTACTCACGTTTTCTGGAGTTTTTGTCAAATGTCCGGCCACTATTTCTCAGTACAATTCTATAATTGACTTTGATCACCATTTCTCAAAAGTTCATTTCAATTATCCTTGCATAAAATCCAGTTCTATTGTCTTCTTCGTTGTTTTAGACTTTTTTACGGATTTTTAGAACCGTTCTAGTTTCATAACAAATTCCTTTCTCTCAGACTTAGTTATATCAGAATTCTGCGTCCGTTTCTAGGAAGTGAAGTCAGCTATTTTTAGCTCTGTTCGAGAATATAGATTGAAACACAAATGTTCGCTGATCAAAACAGGTGAATCATTTTATGGAGTATGAGTTCAGTGGTTTGCAGAATGCAAGGCAAATAATAGAATCGATCCACATTGTCTTTTAATTCAGAAACGAAATATGTGATCAAGGAAATTTAAAGCTTCTCAAAAGAATTTTATATGACGATTACTGCATTTTACTGGTATTGACTGAAGGATTGCCAGAAATTGATGCTATTGCATTCTGATTCATTGAATCTCATGCATTCTTAAAATAGGTCAGTGCAGACTGATTGCATTCTAACATCGATTTTTGCCTCTGAGATATTGCGTTTTCCTTCTACTACATGGGAGATGAAGTCAATCATGTAAGATGTTGAAAATCAGCTGATTTATTGCAGGGAAGCTACCCTATGGGGTAAACAAAAGTTGTATACAAATCCTCAATTTTTCTTTTCTTCTGTTTGATATCTCAATGCTGCATTTATCGTTACCCACAAAAACAAAACGCATAAGTTAAAGAATCTCGTGTTTGCTTGTCCTTTTTTTAATTCTAATAAATCATTATATACAGCACAAACAAAAATGGCCGTGAATTCACTCTCTGGTGTAAACAAAAAAAGTTTTACTATACGAAACCAATGTTCAAATATCGCAAAGAATCATAACTTTCTTACTCGTCGTTAAAATGAATGATCAAATAACAATATGGATTCGACTCGAATTGACGAGTCGCTTATTTTCTTACAAGTACTTTGAGTTAAGTTTATGAAAAGTGTTTTACTATAAAAACCCAGCATAAAAATATTATGAAGAGCATAAAAACGTAAAATTAAATATATTGGAAAATCCTTACGTCAGTTTTGAGATATTAGTGGTGACAAAGCCTTTTGAATATTATCAAATCATCTACAAACGTTTTCAAGTTATCTTGTTAACAAAAAAGGGCAACACAGACACAATTACTTACAAAACAACTGAAAAACGTTCAACTATATCGTTTTAAAAATATCTGACATTGTTGCGACTGCAATAGCTTTCTTTCTGAGGGAGCCCAATTTAAATATCTTTGAATAAACAAAAACTTTTTCAGGATGTCAACAGTTGGAGGCCGTACTAACGTACGTACTAATTTTCTCAAGCTTCTGCTTATCTCTTGTTAATTGCATTCATATTCTAGTATTATAAATATTTCACAGTCTGTCAAGGCATTTTTGAATAAAAATATTGCGAGAAATTCTTTTCTTGTCTGTCATTTACATTCTTGTATCCAAATTGTCTTTTGATGTGCAAATATTTTGCTTTGTTTATCAATTTAGGGTGACCAGACGTCCCGATTTGGCGGGACATGCCCTGCTTTTTGGGCATGTCCCGCCAGGTCCCGATTTTGCTTGAAACATCCCGCTTTTTAACTGTGATCGGCAGTTTTGCTTTTTTTTCAACCCAAACAAAATTCTTTTCGCAGTTTATTTCTTCTTGAGCGATAACTTTTTTCATTCTAGTTACAGT
>WSXT02038389.1:0-11571 GCA_011762715.2 Neuroterus valhalla
CTCAAAACGTGGAGATTCCATCAAATCCGCGAAAGTCAATTTTCACATAAAACCAATACCTTCTCATTCAAAATGAGGATGTAGAAATGTCTTTTTGACGATAGGTTTTTGATATTTAAACTCTTCAAGGCTCTCTATTTTTCATTCCTCGTCCAATATATGACGACTGAAATTTCGATTTTTCTTTTAGATATTATTATGGTAAGGAAATTCACAAATTTAAACTATATTTTCCAATGAAAATCATTAAAAATTAAAATATCGATATCGATATCTTGAACCAAGAGAAATGAAGAACACCTCATTGCAGTAAAAATGCAGAATCCATTCAAATGATTTGGGTCGATTTAAGAAATTGCGGTTTGATACCTGAGAATAGAAAACAATTATTTTTAAACATGTGTATGATTTAGGCCTTTTCGACGCCTATGAAGTGGTGTCAAAGCTCTATTTTTAACTGGCTAGGGAGTAAAAAATACTTTCTACTACCTAGTGGGTGAAAGTAACGTTAGAGATAAATAATGAAAAATCTCTGACGTCACTGTTTACTCCTTCGGGATTCGAAGGTACTTTTTACTACCTAGGGAGTAAAAAAAAGAGCTTTAGCTCCGCTGCATGGGCGTCGAGAAATGTGTGGAATCACTCATTAGTTTAAAAAAATATGGTTTGCTCCAAGGGGAAGAGGGACTTTTTCGACTTGTACTGCAAACATAAATTGGTCAGAAAATTCCCTCTTCTCCCCCTAGGTGCATAATATACTATAATGCCTTCTCTTTGGCTTTGTCTTTCAAATTTATCAAACTACAATTATGGGCTCCAAAATTAGAAAAAATTATTTCCGCCTCTTATTTTTGGTACTGAAAAAGAGAAGAAAAAAATTTGAAAAGAGGTGTTCAGGACGATACGATATCATGAAAGTGAGAAACGAAACTTTTTAATTTAGTTTATAGCACTTAAAAAAACTGTAGATGTCATTTTTAGAATTTTTTCAGTTCATATTGGTATAATACGGATTTTTCTATTAAAAAAATCGCACCCCTTTCGAAATCATTTTCAAATTAAAGATTTGGCCTTTCCACTTTATCACAAAATAGTAATCACATATATTTCGATGCTGTCTGCAAAAATTCGGCACGTAAAGTTCTTTTATAACTTGCGATATACTGAATTTGAAAAAAGCTTCTCTCTTGCACATCCTTAAAATATCATAAATGATTGCGAAATCTTTTTGCTTCAATTTCTCATAGTTGTGAGCCACAAAAAAATGTTTCTACGAAAATTGTCTAGAATATTCTTTTCCTTGAGGATATATTTCCCAATTCAAAAACCGAACAAAGGACATGAACCGAATTGCGCGATTTTGGTTGCGTAGCCGCACCTTATTCTACTTATTTCCACTCAATCTTACTGATCAACTTAAGATACCACTATCGTTCTGTGTGACCTTCGCTTTTTTTCCTATTTTACACAAGTTCCCCATTTTCTTTCCTCTACACTCTTAATCTTTTTCTCCCACTCCTTCAGTTTTTTACATTTCCTTCATCCATTCTTTTCCCACCCCTTCTTCTACTAAAACCTTCTCATGTCTCTTCCACCCATTCGCACTCTCTGCATTTTCTCTTCTCATCCTTCTCCCAACAGATATCTTCCCTTACTTCATTTCTTAATCTCCACCTAGCGCTTTTTGTCCATCTTCTTTCCCCTCTTCCCTTCTTTAGATATTGCAGTAATCTTTCTCCTATTATTATCTTAAACTATGTATTGCATTTGCGTTCAAATATCTTCCATCATCTGTCTGCTATTTGCATTCCTTTATCTCTCTTACCCAATCTTTATAACCTATACTATCTAATCCTATATTACGATCTCTGAAAATTTTTTTTTATTTCTTCTTTGTATCCCGTTAATTATATAGCCCTCTTTTTTCACCTTCTTTGTATTACATCCTCGCTAACTCTGCTCTCATTTTCTCTGTTAGTTTCTCTTCAAGTTCACATGCCCTCTTTCCTGCCTGTGTTTTCAACCATAACCTAATACCGACCATGTCAGAGCATCAAACTACCTCATACACCCCTTCCAGGAATTTTCAATCTCCTTCTTCCAAATACTCTTAACTGCTTTATTACTTCCACTATTTTCCTTATTTCTTCCTTGAACTGTTCTCTATGCTTCCTAATCTTTTGCACAATGAATCTTAGATACTCAAATTTCTCTACTTCCTCTAACTCTCTACCTTTTCATCTCACACATTATTTCTTTTTTCTCCTTGCACCCTTCCTAAACCTTACTACCTATGTTTTATCTATATTAGGCCACAGTTTCTAATATCTAGGAATTTTTTTGATGCTGTTATTAACCTCGTCATTCCTTTCTTACTATCCTCAAAAATCCTTATATTATCCGCATATGCAAGTATGTCCATTTTTCCTTTGACTAGCCTAACTCCTCTTCATCTTTTTCTCTTCATCTTCTTCTCCAAATCTGTAATGAGACTGTAGAACAGGAGTGAACTTAGCGGATATCCCTATCTTACATCTCTAGCCATTCAAAACCTTCTCCTATCTCTTTTCGCACATTTAACTGACATTTTGTTTCCCTGGAGATTCCGGTACTCTTTTCATCAAACCTCATATTATCCCCTTCTTCTGCATAGATTTGTCCACCTTTTTCCTGTCCAATGAATCGAAGGCTGCATTCAAATCCACAAACATTTTGGTCAAACCCTCTTTCTCTCTTTTAATTCTTCTATTCATTTTTGATACATTTCAGCACATGGATATTATCCAACGCATCCATACCTTTTCCTTATCTTGTCTGATTCGAAGAAATGATTTTCTCTTCCTCTACTTACTTTTCTACCGTCTCTGAAACTCTCGTAACATATATCCGATATAAGTTTGGTATCAGTGTCACCCCCTTATAATCTGTAGCCTCCACTCTCTTCCCTTTTTTTACTATTGGTACAACTTTCCCTTTCTTCCATGATTCTGCCCAACCTCCCCTTCTCTATACCTCGTTTCACATTATCTATAATCATTTTTTTATTTCTTACCTCCCATACCTTCATACTTCATTTGGAATTTTATCCATATATTCTTCTCCTTCTTTTCCTCTCTATATTTACTATTTTCTTTGCTCCTTCCTCTGTGCTAGAGCCTTCTGTCTCCTCTCCAAACATTTTATACTACTCTTTTTCCAAACATATAACGCATTGTATCAAATCTTCTTTCTTCTCTATTCTTCCGCTCTACTATTATCTTTTCTCCATTTTCACAATTCGATGCTGACATCTTCTGTTTTCCCCTACAGTCCTCATCCAAGCTACCTCTTTTCCTCCCTTCGCATACCTACTCCTCAATATACTCTCCAAAACTCTTTCTAACCTCTCCAATCTTATCTTTTCTCTAAATTCTCTTATTCCTTTTTCTGACCTTTCCCATCTCTTTTTTCTTTCTCATATTCCTTCGCTTTTTTCCGTTCAGGACTTTTTCTTCTCCCTAATGTCACTTTTAGTAGGAGATGCTTCGAGTGCATGTTCTCCCCTATTTCGAGCTTTCTAATTTTCTCTCTTACCTTGTCGTCAACAATAACGTAATACATCACTGTTCTCCTCTTCCTACCTGTTTGAGCGCAATCTCCCTTCACATCATCCTCAAGGTCCACTTTTGAGATGAAGCATCCTATCTGGTAAGCCTTCCATCAAGGTCCATCAAGCTACGACATCCACAAGCGAAACACCTAATTTTGTTGGTAACAGAATTTTGGTCTTTTTTGAGTTTTTCTTGGGCCACATGCCGATTTTTGGACTCAAGTATTTTTTCTGAAAAATCAAAGTTTGTGAAGAGGTGCTATCTTGAATCAAGCTGGCTAGGTTTGGGGCTCAAAAAAAAACATGGTATCTTTAAGGAGTCTAAAAATAATAAAATATATTGGCCTCCAGAGATCCTGTCGTTTGAAGGTCAAAATGTAAAAAAACTTATAGAAAAATCCAGAAAAATACAGACATGGGTTTTTGGGGTAGATGATATCAAATCCGAGGTCAACTGACATCCATCATATCAGGTTCAAGGTCATTTGAAGGTCAAACTGCAAGAAATCTGATGAGAAAATCCAAACAAATACAAACATAGGTTTTTGAGTCGCTTGTTTCGAATCCGAATTCCGTTGACCTCCATCCCATGAAATTCAAGGTCATTTGAAGGTCAAACTGCAGGAAATCCAATAGAAGAATACATACATGAATTTTTGGAGGGTTTGATCTTGAATTCGAAGTCGGTCGACCTTCACCATATCAGATTGAAGGTCAAATTACAGGAAATCTTTGGAAAAATACAGAAAAACACAGACATAGGTTTTTGGAATCGTTGATTTCGAATCCTAGGTCCGTTTACTTCCATCGTATAGCATTCAAAGACATTTGAAGGTCACACTGCAAAAATTTGAAAAAAAAATCCAGAAAAATACATACATAGGTCTTTGGGGTCGCTTATTTCGAATCCAAAGTCCGTTTACCTCCACCACATAGGATTTAAGGTCATTTGAAGAACAAACTGCGAAAAATTCCGAGGAAAAATCCAGAAAAATACGTACATAGTTTTTTGGGATCGCTGATTTCGAATCCGAGGTCCGTTGACCTCCATCATATCAGGTTCAAGGTCATTTGAAGGTCACACTGCCAAAAATCCGATATGAAAATCCAGAAAATAACATACATGGGTTTTTGGGTCGCTGATTTTGAATCAGAGAATGAATGACCTTTGTCTTATCAGATTAAAGGTAATCTGAAGGTCTAAAGTGCAAAAATCCAATAGAACAGTACATGCATAGGTTTTTGGAGGGTCTGATTTCGAATCTGAGGTCCGCCGACCTTGATCATATCAGATTAAAGGCCGTATTGCAAAAAATACAGAAAAATACAGGCATAGGTTCTTTGGATCGCTGATTTCGAATCCGGGGCCCGTTTACCTCCATCGCTAAGCGTTCAAGGACATTTGAAGGTCAAAATGCAAAAAATGTGAAAGAAAAATCCAGAAAAATATATACATATGTTTTTGGGGTCGCTTGGTTCGAATCCGAGGTCTGTTCACCTCCACCACATAAGATTTAAGGTCATTTGAAGATCAAACTGCAAAAACTTTCAAGGAAAAATTCAGAAAAATACATACATAGGTTTTTGGGATCGCTGATTTCAAATCCGAGGTCCGTTGGCATTCATCATATCAGGTTCAAGGTCATTTTAAGGTCGAACTGCAAAAAATCTGATAGGAAAATCCAAAAAAAATACATACATTGGTTTTTGGGGTCACTACGTTCGAATCCGAATTTCGTTGACCTCCATCCCATGAGATTCAAGGTCATTTGAAGGTCAAACTGCTAAAAATCCGATATGGAGATCCAGAAAATTACATACAAGGGTTTTTGGTCTAGTGATTTCGAATCTAAGGTCGATTGACCTCTGTCTCATAAGATTCAGGGTCATTTGAAGGTCAAACCGCGAAAAATCTAATAGAAAAATACATACATAGGTTGCTGGGGGCGAATAAGGGGGATGAGGGTAGTCCGTTTAATGTGGAATCGACTTCTTCTTGTTAGTAGATACTGCAAGAATTTTTCCGAATTTCCCGGGGCAAATCTAGATTCGGACAAATACCAGCCTTAGAAACCCTTCTCCGTTATGAATTTTTAAAATAATTTGATTCGTCTAGTAGAAGATTTGGCGATGGAGATTCCTTCAAGGTCTTCTACAACATATGACCTAAGTGTATATTTGAGTGTCAAATCTCGCGTTGTTCCGATTGCTGTTGTCAAAGAAGGGCGTTTCTATTTGAGAAAAGAAGTTGAGTTTGAAATAAGCATTAAGATCATACTCAAGATCTAAACTAAGGTCACCGTCAGATTGTCGGTTAAAATTTACTTCGGGAATGACCCTCACCTTCCTAAAACATAGCTCCCTTGAAAAAATCCATCTTGTACATTTTTTTTCTCAATTCTGATTCATCATGCGAATATGGGTTTTGCATAAACTGGAATTCTCTTATTTGAACCTAACAAAGTTTGATTATAAAACGTTCATTGGGTTTTGAAACTTCAGATGATATATCTTGAAAGGTCAAATATCCTGGCGTTCCTCGAATTTGATTGTCGGTACAGCCACAGTATCGCGATCTGGAGATTCTTCCTGAACGCGTATCGAGGGATCTCCGATCAATGACGTAACTGGCAATAAAAAACTTGGGAAGAGCTCGTACGTGATGCAGCAAACTAAAAGCCAGTCCATGTTTCCCGCGAGGGTTTCCTCCAGCGTGCCCTGGATTCGAATGAAGCGCAACTTCCGCAAAAAGAAGCGTAGTGGTTTGACGGATTCAAGACTCAGGAGGACGAAAATCGCCTTGCTTACATCGAAGATCGGAGCTTTCAAGTCAGGGTGAGTAATTTTTGGTATTCCGAGAATGAACGATGACTTCTATCAAATCGATTGAAGTCAGACTTACACTTGAAATACGTCTGGAAACACGTGCATGAGAAGTGAAACTTCAGCAACTTCAGCAAAAGGTGACTTCGAAATGATACACACATCCTCCTTCGCAATCACAAGACTGCAATACGATTCACCTCCTCCTCTCCTTCCCTCCTTTTTCATTTCCTACTTGACTGCTCATTTTTTCTAAAATGCATCTACAAAAATGTTGGTTAAGGTGTATCAGAACATTTTATGCTAGCTCAACCGGCTAAACGTGCTTTTATCAACACTTGCGTACGGCGTACGTTGCCTGATACGTTGTAACTGCCTGAGCGGCGATAGGAGGGCAAGTGTTACATACAGACCGTCACCCTGTGTTTGTTTAGTGTCACCGCTTTTCTAGTTTACAACTCGCGTAGAGAAGTTTAACTTGAGGAAGGAGATGTGCATGATAACTACGCGAATCAGAAGTCAAACTTGAGCAAAAAGGGAACGATTCTAGCTTTACACTACAAACGCAATTATTGGAACGATATTCATCAAATACAAAATGCAAAATCACATTTTCAAACTAGATGATTCAATCAATTTTACTAACACGATTGCTTTACGATTACACTTTTTCCCTCTATCCCTTCTCTGTTCACTTATAAGTGTACTCTCAACTTGCACGCTTACTTTTTTTTGAATTAACCAGAATCTAATAAACGTGTATCGAGACGTCCAGTATTTTCCCTAGCGGCTAAACGTGCTGCTAAACCTTCACCGCTCCGACAGATCACAACGCGTTTATGTAAGTTTCACTTCGAAAATACAAATCCTAAGACAGGTTAGTAAATTTATCCTAAAACAAGAAGTCTTTTCTATTTTCGCGGAAATTTTGAGCTTTGTTCATGTAAAATATCGTACTGTAAGAAATAGATTTTTCTAATATCAATAATGTACATAATATATAGTTGGGAAAAGTTTCAAAGTTTATTTTGTTTATTGGAAAAGAATCCTGCATTCAGCACGAATAGAAGAAAATTCATTGATTTTTT
This sequence comes from Neuroterus valhalla, assembly GCA_011762715.2. NCBI lineage: Eukaryota > Metazoa > Arthropoda > Insecta > Hymenoptera > Cynipidae > Neuroterus > Neuroterus valhalla. The sequence goes on from WSXT02038389.1 coordinate 7,501, forward strand.
ATTCCTAATCTCAAGCGGATCGTCAAGAATTCTATTCTTGTAGAAACTCGAATTCAACAAATTAATACAATTTTGTTTACTACGCAGGATTCGATCAACTTTTGTGGTATTATAGATCGAAAGTTTACTTGATTATGGTTAAAATTAGAGCAATCCAGTCACTACTGAATTTTTAATTACACAGCCGCTTGGTTCAGTTCTATAAATTAATCCATAAAATTGCCAAAAATTTTAAGGCATTCAAAATTAATTCGCAATTTTCGTCCTTTTCTTGAAGAATGTTCCTTTTAATGGAGAATGGTTTCCAATACCAAGTGTGTCTTATCCTTCCAGATTGCGCTAGTGTCGCGAACAAGCAAAATAGTAGAATTTTTGTGACGCAATTTATTTTTGCATGCAAGTGATTTTACGATTGTTCAGTGGAGAATAAACTCAATAGTTAGTACTGAAAATTATTTTTTATCGAAAACAGTGTTCAAAATTAAATTTTCATCGCATAGAGTGAAGAAACACGTTGTTTGTTGAAACTTTTCTTTCCCCAAAGAAACTATAATTTCATCATATCAAGTAAGTTTTTACATATTTTGAGCTCAAATATACTCTAAATAATGTATTCAGTGAACAATCTGATTTAGAATTTACAAAGCATATGAGTAACAGACCATCAGAACTGAAATATCAAATATAACCTAAAAACTTTAAGGTCGAATGTGAATTCCGTCAAAAACAATTTGTTTTCCATAGATAAATTTTTTAATTGTCTACTTATTGTTTAAAACTGCGGGGGAAAAATGATCGTGCATTGATTTTCATGCAAAAATGAAAAGGCATCTTATAACTGTAACTCGCTTTTGCTAGTTCACATTTTGACCGCATGAGAATTATAGATGGCGTCATGCACTTCAACGGCTCCCAATATCGCTGGTCCAAGCTTGGACCGGAGAACGATTTCCAGGTCCATTTTTGAATTAGGGGAATTTTATTCGTATTGTGATTATTTGAAATTATTCGATTCTTAACGTTTTCAATGAAAAATTATATCATTTCAATTCTTATCCTTCTTAAATTAAACTCTCTCAAAGAATGTTTGATTCCAATCTCCTTGAATGTCAGAATAAGATATATGCTTCGAAATCATTGATTTAAAAAATAATATGTTTAGAATTTATTGAGTCAAACATCTCCGCGATTTGAAAGTCTTCAACTCAGAGAAATTGCGGCTTGAAAATTTCGATATGCCATCTAAAATTGTTCAATTCCGAACATTGATAATCTAAAGGCATTCCAAATGTAGTAGCATTCTTTGAACTTTGAGTTCAAAATAGCTCAATTAAAACACTTTTCATTTCCGGATGATTCAATTTGAAAACGTATTCACATAACTGATGAACCTCAGAGCTTTTCTTTGATTTTGGATTAAACAGTTTCTGGAATGATTTTCCAAACTTCCGATGATTGAAACCAACCAATTTGGAGAAAAGAGGAACAAACAAAAAAAAAGAATCTCTGCGAATCAAATGCATGGTGCTTACAGAAAACTGAAAAAACATCAAGACTTGAGTGAGTACCTACTCAAACTTATTCCAAAGAATCACATATTTTATCAATAAAATCTGATTTTTTTCGCATTTTTGTATTACGGAACACTAAATAAGTATTGGTCGTTCCTAAAATAACAGGAATGAAAAAAGCATTTTTGTGAACCAACTTCATAATGCGAACGGGATACATTGGATGCAAACTTATAAATGTGAACTTATAGATTCACAGGGCCAAAAAACGACAACGAGGTGGAATTTTTCTGAGCTTGCTTGATCCAAATGTTTCTTGGGTCGCCAATCACGATTTTTGTGTCCATGTGACATTAGCACGTCTGATTCAAGGTCAAATGAAGATCAAACCCCTCAATTAGCAAAAAATCCTTTTTTTGCCACCAGATTCTAAGAGAACGAAAAATTGCCCCTCCAGACACGCTTTGACCTTCTTATCAAAATGACCTTTGGGAGTCATTTGGAGGTCATCGAAAAGCCAAACTCTCTTCTGAATCATCCAGCTGGTATATCAGCCAGGACTGTGTCTCTTACACTCACCGCTTGCCGGGGCGCCTATCGACAGAGGGCCAGTTTCTCGGCTGTTCATGCTTGAGTGATTAAGTCCCTCCCCCCGAGCCTCGCACGACGCAGCACGACAGCCCATCAGCCTTGAAAAGGCAGTACCGTAATGCGTAGTATAGAAGTTGTTTACTTGGAGACTTGCGACGCACGTATTCACGAGACCATACATACGGTCCTGAGTGTTTACCTTCGCCTAGTCAATCGTCGCATCAAATCTGGTTTGAACTGGATTTCTAATTGTTATTGCCAGATAACCACAACACCCGATACTAGCGCTGAACACGATCCTGGCATCCATGGTACCCCATCAGGTCTGAGTCAAGGTAAAATGAAGTTCAAACCCCTCAATGCGCGAAAAATCATTTTTTTTTTACACTAGATTCTGAGAAAAAGAGAAGATCCACGTCTAGGCATGCTTTGACCTCTTTATCTGAATGACCTCTGGAACTCATTCGGAAGTCACCTGAAAGTCAACTTCTCTTTTGGATCATTCAGCTGGTATTGCTGGGACTGTATCTCTTACCTAACCGTCGTTGTGTTTTTTTGAGCCGCTGATCATGGTCCTGGTGTCCATGTAACCCCATCACGTCTGGGTCAGAGTCAAATAAAGGTCAAACACCTCCATTCGCAAAAAATGATATTTTCGACACTAGATGCTGAAAGAAAGAAAAGTTTCTCGTCCATACATGCTTTGAACTTCTTTTCTGATTGACCTCTGGAAGTCATTTAGAGGTCACCTGAAAGTCAAATTCTCTCTTGAATCATCCAGCTCGTATTTTTTCGGCTAGGGCTGTATCTCTAACCTACGCATCATTGTGTTTTTGGAGCGCTGATCATGGTCATGGTGTCCATGTGACCCCATCACGTCTGGTCAGGGTCAAATAAATGTCAAATACCTCCATTCGCGAATAATGATTTTTTTTTACACTAGATTCTGAAAGAACAAGAAGTTCCACGTCTAGGCATGCTTTAAACTGTTCATCTGAATGACCTCTGGAACTCATTCGGAAGTCACCTGAAAGTCAATTTCGCTTTTGAATCATCCAGCTGGTATTTCGGCTGGGACTGTATCTCTTACCTAACCATTGTTGTGTTTTTTGGGCCGCTGATCATTATTGTGTATTTTTGTCCGCTGATCATGGTCTTGGTGTCCATGTAACCCCATCACGTCTGGGTCGGGGTCAAATAAAGATCAAACACCTCAATTCGCGAATAACGATGTTTTTGACACTAGATTCTGAAAGAAAGAAAAGTTTCACGTCTAGACATGCTTCGACCCCCTTATCTAATTGACCTCTGGAACCTATTTGGAGGTCACCTGAAAGTCAAATTCTCTCTTGAATCATCCAGCTGGTATTTTTTCGGCCAGGGCTGTATCTCTAACCTACGCATCATTGTGTTTTTGGAACGCTGATCATGGTCCTGGTGTCCATGTGACCCCATCACGTCTGGGTCAGGGTCGAATGAAGGCCGAACCCCTCGTTTCACAGAAAAGAATTTCAGGACTGAATCCTAGCCGAAGCAATTCCATAAAAATATAGATGGGTGATTGGACATTTTAAATCAGTTGAATGTTCACATTCAAATTTGAAAATAAATATTGATTCGTGCCATTTCTTATATGCAGCTATAAAATTCATATTAAAAAAATAACATTCAACTGTAGAGAACATGCTTTCCTGTAAGAGATTGAGTAGTTCTCATGAACTTTATCAAGACTAACATGCGATCTCACTTCTCAGACATAAGCTGAGCAATTTGAAACAAGAATCCGACCAGCAGATGAATAATTTAAGAGTGAATTTGACTTTCAGATGACCTCCAAATGACTTCCAGAGGTCTTTCGACCAAAAGGTTGAATAGTGCCGGGACGTAAAATTTTTCGTTCTCAGAATCTGCTGTGAGCAAAATTATTTCTTGTAAATTAAGGGGTTTGATCTTCATTCGACCTTGACTC
>WSXT02038400.1:0-13439 GCA_011762715.2 Neuroterus valhalla
AACCAAAATTTTGCAGTGCCAACAAAAACTGCTTAACAAAACGGTTTTGTTGCGATTACAAATTTTTTTTCTCAGTGCATTGTTACCGACGAGAGCGACGTTAGTGTGGGTACCTAATAAATCACTACTTCAGGCTGAATAAATCATTTTTTTGTAAGTATAGGACTTTGTCGCACGCCGCCATCACGGCGCTTCAAATTTTTAAGTTCTTCTTTCCCTTCCGCGTCGGCTCAGCCGAATTCTTAAACGTTTTATTTCTATTTCTAGGGTTGTTCAATAAAGTATAGGGCAAAGTCGGTCCGGTTGCGGGTTGGTAGGCGACAGCCTGCTTCTCGCGCGAAATTCTGCATCTAACTACTACAAAAGTTTCGACCAATCATCAGGGGCGGAATAACGGGAAGACCAGCAGGGGCTATAACCCTGGGCCCAACATTGGGAGGGCCCCGCGAAGTCTTCAAATGAAAAAAATATATCATTGCGTATTTGTGCATTTATAATTTAATTTTGCACATGCATGATGCATTAATAAAAACTGATGTACGAAAGTCATATGGAAAGATTGAACATTTTGCTGCCCTCAAGTGGGCCCTATATTCATTTTAGTCCCGGGCCCCGTAAAGCTTTAATCCACCCCTACCAATCATCGAAACGCTTCCCCCATAAGACCATCGCGGCATCGGGCATCTCGCGGCATCCAGCGATTGGTTCGTCCCGTACTGATCGATGACCAATTGGCGGATGTCCTCTCCATGTCTTGCACCGCCGGTGCGCAGGTTCCAGCGGACGAGGCATAAATACAGGTGCCTCGGTGTCACGAGAGTCAGTTCTCGACGATACAGCAAGAAGCAAGAGTGCACCTCTGCAAATTTTGGAAAGTAGACACTCTTCCACCCCGCCTGTGCAAGGTCAGCCAGGCCCCGACGAGAGAGACCCACAACCAACCGCTAGCACTAGCAGTCCAAAGAATACTTGTTCTTTTTATTTTTTTTATTTTTATTTAGGTTGAGCATCCTGATCCTCCTCCTTCCACGATCCTTGTACAACGAAGGAATCCCCAGTCAAACATGTAACGAAGGTTCCACGAGCAAACATATAACGAAGGTTCCCCCGCTCAAACATGTAACCAAGGTTCCTTTCCTTTTATTTATTTATTCATTTACAGCTCTCCCACAGCATTCTGCATCTCAAGAGGACCCACACGCGGAACGCAATACCGTGGATGGTGTCTCTCAACATCAAGGAAGCGTCTGTTTACCATAACACGCCCACGTGGAACTCAATCCCGTGGACGACGTCCCTGGTTTCTCGCTTTGTGCCAGGTCACACGTGGACACCCATGCGGATATCAATCCCGTGGCTGAGGTGCCAGTGACTCCGACATCCTCCAAGAACGTCGCCGAACATTAAGGATCAGGTGGACCCTTCCCTCCAAAAGGGGTGCGTCTCCTATCCCACACATCCTCTACTGGTCCCAACCAGGACCAAAAATCGGCCCTTCTCAGGGCCACCAAACGCATTCACGTATGAAGGAATTGATTTTTGTGTGTCCTTTCAACTAAACCCTATTGGACTCAAAAATCCTTCCCTAAATCCCTTACATCCCCACAAAATTGGCAGTTCCAGGACCCCTTGCATTCGCGGCTTGCTTTGGGGTAGCAGAGCTTGAGGGTAACCACGCGAAGCGACCGTGGTCCCCAAGCATTCTTATTTCAGGTGAAATGAGAAGGAAGTGAACCAGTACACTCTACCTCTTTCTGCTAACTACAATTTTCTGGCGACCAACGTGGGGCAAACCTATCCTCATAGGTTGGCCATAGGATAATGGCCCTTACCTTACAAAGCCCACAGCCGGGAAACCCTCTCCTACAATAAGGATGACCTCCTGCACTCCAGATTTCCGAGTTCTACGGAGCCGAGTCATCCCAAGGAGAACTTCATCCACTTCCGGGAGTAAAGGCAAACACCCAGTGGCACCCGACCAATCCGCTCTCAGACGGGAGTCCCTGTCCGACCTCAAAACTGGGAGCTCCCGTCCAATAAAAATTCTCCACGACGTGCGTCACCGTCCGACTTTTTGAGTAGGCTCACCCCGCTTGGTAGTCAGCCTGTTTCTCGCCTCTCAAACCAAGGATCTGCGTTGATATCTTAAATAGCAAACGTCTATCGGAACATGGAGCATCAATCACTCAGCAACAGTCCCAGCCTGGACCTGGGCATCTGCGGAAATCAGATCCTTTCGCTGAACAAAACGCCAGTTTCAACTTCTTTTGGTGTTCAGAGACCCACTTCCATTGGTGTTCTCTCCTCCAGTTACAATGGAACACCATTCCCATCCACGTCTGGTGTCCAGGGACCCACTTCCGTTGGCGTCGCTGCACCCAGTTACGGAGGAATATCAGTTCCAACTGCTCTTGGTGTCCAGGGACCCACCTCCGTTGGTGTTCCTTCAAACAGCTACGATGAAACAGCAGTTCCATCAACGCCCTGCTTCCAGGGACCAACTCCGGTTGGCATCTCCTCATCCAATTTTAACGGAACGACCATTCCTGCCTCCTTCGGCAGCATCCCATTGCCTGCCTACTTCGGAACATCCGTTCCCACCTTCAACGGTGCCCCGGCACCAACTCCTGACGGAGTCCAAACACCTGTCACCCAAGGAACAAACGTTCCACACGTTCCCGGTGGCCAGGGAACCACCATCAACGGCGTCCCTCCACCCAATCATCTCGGAACAGCCGTTCCTACCTCCTACGGGACCTCAGCGTCCGCTTCCGGCAGCATGCAATTGCCTGCCTACTCCGGAACATCCGTTCCTATCTTCAATGGTGCAACGGCAACCACTCCTGACAGAGTCCAAGCACCTGTCGCCAAGCAACAAACGTTCCACACGTTCCCGGTGGCCAGGGACCCACCGTCAACGGCGTTCCTCCATCCAATCATCTCGGAACAGCCGCTCCTACCTCCTACGGGACCTCAGTGTCCGCTTTCGGCAGCATGCAATTACCTGCCTACTCCGGAACGTCCGTTCCTATCTTCAACGGTGCCACGGCACCCACTCCTGACAGAGTCCAAGCACCTGTCACCCAAGGAACATTCGTTCCACACGTTACCGATGGCCAGGGACCCACCATCAACGGTGTCCCTCCACCCAATTATGACGGAACACCAATACAACCCATCCCGGGTGACCAGGTACCAGGTACACACATTTCACTGTTTTCCAGCACCAATTTCCAGCGAGATCCAAAACCCTCGAGCCTATTGCTGCAATCCGCAAGCTCAACACGCGCACGGGATCCAAAATCATCCCTTCCACGCTGCCCAACCTCCTATGGCCGATATAGGGCAACTTCAGGCTCACAATTACTGAGGACAAACTCACTCCTGGATGGGCTTTCCGATGATGACCCAGGGGCCAACACATTGTTCGCACCTTTAAAACCAGCTTCTCAGTCCCAAGGGAGCAAACCTTGTCACAGTCACCCACTCCGATTTCTCCTCAAAAATCGAAACTAATCAGCAAGAGGACAAGGAGCTTCGAAATATTGTTTTACAATGGAGGACAGTGTCTCAGATAGAGTCGCGTACGCACGAAGAGGAAGATCTCTATCAGAGGTACCTAGCTGATACTTCGGGTCTGTGGGTTCGACAAGGGGGCCGGTGGGTTATGCCGGTACCAAAAGACGCTCGAGAAAGTGTATTCTTCAAGTACCATGATTCTGGAATCGCTGAGCATCCAGGACCGGAGGAGACGTTGAGATCAATACAGGAACATTTCACGTGGAATGGGATGCAGGACGACACCCGAGAATACGTCCGCTCCTGCCTTCTGTGTTCATGCTGCAAAGCACATGAAACAACGGGGAAGGAACTTTCCAGGACACGACAGCCCAGGTGTCCTTGAAAGACAGTGGCCCTTGACCTGATGGGCCCATATCCGAAATCACCCCGAGGAAAGAGGTTCCTGCTATGCATCAGCGACCTCCACTCACACTGGGTGGAGGCGATACTTATCAGCTGTGCTCAAACACCGGAAATAATAGACCTGACAGAAACAGAGAAATTCAGTCGTTTCGGGTACCCACGGTCTATACTCACAGACAACGGTACATAATTCACGGGCAAGATTTGCAAGGAGGCTTGCGCCCGGTGGGGAACCGAGCATTGGACGACCCCTATGTATCAACCACAGGTCAACCCTACCCTGCGACACGACCAGGAGTTGAGAAAAGCATTGCGACTAAAGCTCCACGTGAAGGCCCATCGCCATTGGGACAAGGATCTTCCCGGAATTCTCTTCGGATTACGAAATCGTAGGAACTCAGCAACGGGTAAATCCCCGAGTCAGGTACTTTTTGGCACGCTTTCAAAATGACCAGAGGGTGGATGCTCTCCATACCACACAGAATGAGCCCTACTATGGCGCGTGGACCACCCGAGCGCCAAACTCAAGCTGGTCCCAGTCAAGATCAAACTACCAAGGAGCCTCGTAGAATGAGACCTACCATGGCGCGTGGACCACTCGAACATCAAACTCAGGCTGGTCCCAGCCAGGATCCAGTTCCTAAGTAGCTCTTCAAAATGAGCCCTACCATGGCGCGTGGACCAACTGAGCACCAAACTCAGGTCGGTCCCAACCAGGATCCAACTCCCAAGGAGCCTCGCAGAATGAGCCCTACCATGGCGCGTGGACCACCCGAGCACCAAACTCAGGATGGTCCTTGTCAGGATCCAACTCTCTAGAAGCCTCGTAGGATAAGCCCTAATTTTGCGCGTGGACCACCCGAGCACCAAACTCATGCTGGTCCCAGCCAGGATTCATTTCCTAAGGAGCCCTGCAAAATGAGCCCTACTTTGGCGTGAGGACCACCCAAGAACCAAACTCAGGTTGGTCTCTGCCAGAATCCAGCTCCTAAGGAGCCACACACTGTGAGTGCTATGACGGTGAGATGCTCACCCGGAACCTCCGCTCAGGTCTGTTCCAATAAAATAAAAACATTAAACTCAGAGTTCAATGGTCCGCGCCACACACCGAGGCACTCACAGGGCCTAGAACTCCACGTTCGCACGGCGGAAAATGTCCAGTCGGACAAACACTCCAGGCGCGGATCTGGACTCCAGCAGGCAGTCCTTCCACGAGACAACCACCGTCCACGGTGAAACCTCCGCCTCAGGAAGAACAGGAAAAAGCCTTGTTCCTAATTTACGATAGTTCTGTAAGCCGTTAAACAAAGTTGCACTTTAGATTTAGTGTGTACATACACAAAATATTTATCCTTTTGCTATATCATAACCCAGTCTTATGATCTCCGTATTTCGCGTTGGATTTTGACTCGAGTCGAAACATAAGGGACCCGGTGGCAAATTGTCGCACGCCGTCATCACGTCGCTTCAAATTTTTAAGTTCTTCTTTCCCTTCTGCGTCGGCTCAGCCAAATTCTCAAACGATTTACTTCTATTTTTATTTCATTTAGAATCCTTTTTCTTAACTATTACTTTTAAAACAACATCCCACATTGTGCAATACGGGTATGTAATTCATCCTAGGGTTGTTCAATAAAGTATAGGGCAAAGCAGGTCCGGTTGCGGGTTGGTAGGCGACAGCCTGCTTCTCGCGCGAAATTCTGCATCTAACCACTACAAAAGTTTCGACCAATCATCGAAACGCTTCCCACAGGAGACCCTCGCGGCATCGGGCATCTCGCGGCATCCGGCGATTGGCTCGTCCCGTACTGATCGATGACCAATCGGCGGATGTCCCCTCCATGTCTCGTTCCGCTGGTGCGCAGGATCCAGCGGACGAGTCATAAATACAGGTGCCTCGGTGTCACGAGAGTCAGTTCTCGACGATACAGCAAGAAGCAAGAGTGCACCTCTACAAATTTTGGAAAGAAGACACTCTTCCACCCCGCCTGTGCAAGGTCAGCCAGGCCTCGACGAGAAAGACCCGCAAACAACCGCTAGCACTAGCAGTCCAAAGAATACTTGTTCTTTTTATTTTTTTTATTTTTATTTCAGTTGAGCATCCTGATCCTCCTCCTTCCACGATCCTTGTACAACGAAGGAATCCCCTCAATCAAACATGTAACGAAGGTTCCACGAGCAAACCTATAACGAAGGTTCCCCTGCTCAAACATGTAACCAAGGTTCCTTCCCTTCTATTTATTTATTCATTTACAACTCCTCCACTGCATTCTGCATCACAAAAGGACCCACACGCGGGACGCAATCCCGTGGATGGTGTCCCTCAACATCAAGGAAGCGCCTGTTTACCATAGGACGCCGACGTGGAACTCGATCCCGTGGACGACGTCCCTGGTTTCTTGCTTTGTGCCGGGTTACACGTGGACACCCATGCGGATATCCATCCCGTGGCTGGGGTCCCAGTGACTCCGACATCTTCCAAGAACGTCGCCGAGCATAAAGGATCAAGTAGGCCCTTCTCTCCAAAGGGGAGTGCGTCTCCTATCCCACACATCTTCTACTGGTCCCAACCAGGACCAAAAATCGGCCCTTCTTAGGGCCACCAAACGCATTCGCGTATGAAGGAATTGATTTTTGTGTGTCCTTCCAATCAAACCCTATTGGACCCAAAAATCCTTCCCTAAATCCCTTACATCCCCACAAAATTGGCAGTCCCAGGCCCCCTTGCATCCGCGGCTCGCTTTGGGGTAGCAGAGCTTGAGGGTAACCACGCTAAGCGACCGTGGTCCCCAAGCACTCTTATTTCAGGTGAAATAAGGAGGAAGTAAACCAGTACGAGTTACCTTTTTCTGCTGACTACAACTTTCAAATTATTCTTAATTACGACAGATTGTTATTATGAATTAATAATTATTTTGATTAATTTCTTTCCAAAACTATGGTGACTTCAGTATTCAACGTGTTCTAGGAAGGTTCTCAAAATTTTATATCAAACGAGATGTACAAAAATGTGCTAGTGTAAGTGTTTATTATTTCATAGGATCTTGGCTTGGTAAAAAGAATAAATGCTCCGTCCATGCCAATTTGTATTTTTTTACAAAACAAAACAGTTATTTGACAAATCAATACAATTTTTATAGTATTGTTTACTTCTTTTTTTGCCGCTTTTGCTTTTTTTCGGTGGTTCATTGGGATGAGTTTGTGTGACAAAAAGCAAGAAAACGCTTTTTTGGTACTTTAGCGCCATCTACTAATTCCACTTTTCATTGCAGCACGTTGACCCAATGAGAATAATTTTAGAAAACATTGCCTCCAACATTTTTTGTACTTAACAATTTTCCCGAGAATCTACCATTTCTGAGATATATGAAATCCAAAAACTTTTGGAGTTCCCTCAAAAACCCGCCCCTGAACGATACCGCATTCTTCATGTTAGGCTTTTTGAATGCACTTTTAGTAATTTCTGCAAAAAAAAATTTTATGGTATTTTTCTCCAAGAACAGACTTTTTTGGTGACAGATTTACTGTAGATAGTAGTTTGCAAATGCATATTTTCTATTTCATATTGGATAATTTTTGATTAGAAGTTTGAGGATTGAATAATTTTATATCGAAGTTTGAAAAATAGGACAATTAGAAATTAGAAGGTTTCAAAGTGGAATATATCTTAGTTTGGAAAAGTGCAAAAGTTTGATGATTTTGAATTCAAACTTCTATATCGGAACACTTTTAAATGTGAAGTGACGGGAATTTCGTCATTTTGAAATGAAAGCATTACAATTGAATAATCAAGTCCCTGAAGTGTTTGCTATTATAGAATGTCTATTTCAAAGCAGGGAAAATAGACACTTAGGATTTGAAACATCCCATTCGAAATTAAATAAGTTGAAAGAAAATCTTTCAAAATAACTAATTTCTGAATTGATCTTGAATGATAATATTTTGAAAAATATTTTATATGAAAAGAGTTTAAATTAAATACACTAAGATGCAAAGTGTGCCAATGCATATCTTTGAATTCAAGTTCTATAATCTTGAATAAGAAGCTTCGAAAATTGAATAATATCAGATTAAAATTTGAGAAATAGGTCCTAACTTCATTAGAATCTATCAATTTATAAAAGACTGGTTTCCGAGTTATTATAATAATCAAGGCTTGTTCTTCTTCAGGCTCAATTTCAGAATGTACCAAATTTCGTTAAATGTCGAGGAATTAGAAGGGGTAGATCAAGCAGCTTCTCTTTCTCCTTTAATTTTACTTTCCCGTTGAACCTTACAGCTTCGATCAAACATTAATACCAATAAGTTTCAAAAGTCGTGGCCTCTCCACAAAAATATGAATAAGACGGTGAAAAAAAATCGCTGAAGAACAAAACAAACTCCATTGTAAAGGTTATTTTATTAGGCACAAATTTCCCATTCATGGTTCTTCACATATCTATATCTATATCTATATGTATATCTTTATCTATATCTATATCTATATCTATATCTGTATCTATATCTTTATCTATATCTTTATCTATACTATCATATAAAGCTAAAGATCTTTCTCTTTGTAACGGATAAACGTTGAAACTAATGAACCGAATTTGATGAAACTTTGACACAATATCAAGGATCATTCCTGGATTGATATAGACTCTTTGAATTATTTTCGTTCGTCCAAAAACGACGAAAAAATATCAATTTGACGAATCTCAGTAGACCGAGCCCACTGATGCCAATGCGCAGGCGCGGAGTATCTGCTTCAACGTGCTCTGGAAAGCGGCGCATGCGGTTTGACTGGGTGGCTCAGTTTCCATGTTGGATTGAGACACCGCTCGCGTTTTTAGAGATTCCTGTCGTAACCATCGATCCGATATATTGATTTTTATCTGCGTGAATCAGCTGTTTACTATTTATAAATTTTTATAAGTGGCGGATTTCAGATTTCCGGAAACTTTTCTTTCGTAATTGAAGCTGCGATTTCAACTGGATCGGGAGCAGGGGAAACTACCTCCATTCCAAGAATTTCTATGATCCCTACAGATAGCGGCGGATTAAAGCTTTACGGGGCCCGGGACTAGAATGGATTTGGGGCCCACTTAAGGGCAGCAAAATGTGATCATAATTACTATGGTCTAAACTCTGAACTCATTTGCTTATATTATGGGCCCGGGGCTACAGCCCCTGCTTGGCCCCCCGTTAATCCGCTACTGCCTACAGATTTAACTTTTCAATTCAAAAGATTGCCATTCCCCAATAAAGTTTCATTTGCTATATGACAATCAACAAAGCTCAGGCACACACTATTAAAACTGTTGGAGTAGACTTACGTTCAGGATGTTTTTTCACACGGTCAATTGTTATTTATCCTCAGGTTCTCTAAGATCATGATTAATAAAAAGTTTTGATTTATATACCATTCTGTATAAATAAATATTTTTACATTCCCACCAAGAAGGTATTAGATATGTGTTAAATTTGCCCCCCCCCCCCACACCCTCTAGTTTTTGTCAAATGTCCACGTTTTGAGACCTTGATAACTTTCGAAAAAAATAATTTTATAGACTTGCCTTTAATTAACTCTTTGAGTGTCAGAAACTGAAGGTCAAGTTCGGTATCCAGATATTTCGAATAAAAATTGAATAAGTTGGAGCATCTTGAAAAATTTTTAAACCGCTTTGTAAATTGTAAGTAAGGATCTCTGTAATAAGTAATAATCTCTGGTAATAAGTAGATCAATTTTTCCTAATGATTTTTCTTGATCAGAAAAAAATTGTGAGTGTTATGGCATTTCCAAAATGAAAACATTTAAAAAAAGATGAGAATTTTCAGCCGAACAATGCTAGATATAAAAAGGAGGTAAAGGAAAAAAAATTTCCATTTTGGAAACCCTATAAAATGATATTATCAACTTTTTGAATCTTTTCAAAAAATGGAAAATCCAAATTTTGGGCGCAAAAAAAATGAAAAATAGAAATCTTTTTTTTTGGTCTTATGCAAGGTAGGGGAAAACATAAATGAACAAAAATTGTGCACCAAAAAAATATCTACAAATTTGATAATATTTGGTTTTTGGCAGGACATGTAATTTTTTATTCTTTCATGAATAAGCATATTAAAAATAAAAAATTAAATTTTTAAACAATGGGCACAAGCTCTGGAAAAAACAAATAGACACCAGTTCTTGACCAGAAAAATATCTTTCAATGTTTTATCTATCCTTTTTTTAACAGGATATGTAGTTTTCATTTCAATCAGAAAAAATAATTATAACAATTGAATTTCTAGAAGGATGACGAAGGCTAAGACAGAAGATGGATGAAGAAAAGTTGTTCGCCCAAAAAAGATCTATAAATTTTTTGTCCTTTTTCTCATTGGGCGTGTAGTTTTTGTTTCAATCGTGAAAAAAAAGATAATGAATAAAAAAACATAATTTGTCGAAAAACCACACAACATATGAAAAAATGAAGCAACAAAACTTCTCTATAGTTAGGAACAAATTTTGATCGACCTGTTACTATGAGCACTAATGTAAGTTTATTCCTATGTTTTTTACGCTATTACGCGTGAACTACACAACTGGAAAACAGGGATAAAAAGAATACTTACTACGCGGCGGCAAAGCCGCCGCCACAGAGCGCAGCTAGTTGATTATAGAGTCAGGATAAGGTGAAGGTACAAAAACATGGGCGAAAACGTAAATTTCAGAATAGTCAACTTTGACTTGTTCGGGTTTGTCGAAAAATTGATAAAAATGAATGCAAAAAATCAGACGGCTACCTTGACATTTCGCCTGATTGTTAATATTAATAAAATTCGAAATATTAAATAATTAAGCTTACAAAGTTGATTATAGAGGAAGGTGCGATCTCAGCTCCAAATGATGATAAAATAATCTGATAAAGCTCAAAATAATTCAGAAAATTCAAACATTTTAATGGAGAACGAAATAAAGTTTCAGAACAGCTATATGATTAGCTATTGGTGATTGTTTTTTTTTTTTTTCTTCGGACTTTATGCCCAGAGATAAGCATCATGATTGGCACGTTTTACAAGCTACCTGATCACGGTGGGCTTGAACGTGCCCCAAATCCGACCTAAAAGGCCCTGAGAAAATGGCGTTTTTTATCGATTTTTGTGTGTTTTTTCGAGCTTTGAGCGATTATAGTGCATCTAATGTCTGTTATTTCAATTGTTTAATTATTTATTATAGTTGTTTTCAATTCCTTAATTATTTTCAGGAAGAATCGAACAAATTACTCAAGCCAATTTAATTTTTTTGCAGTTTTTTAAACAATTTTTCGAATAATTCATTGATTTACTTTTTCAAATAATATTTTCTTGTATTGTTCATGATAAGAACAATAAATAATAAAATAATGGTATTTATAACGTAAATACTATCATGAATGAATAATACTAATTCAATTATATACCCACTATACTATATATTTACCCAATTCTATATTTTAGGCGATATTTACAATTATTTCATAAATTTCATTTTCAAATTAATCGTGATATTCCTGTCTAGTTTGACTATTTATTGAGTAGCAAGTCAAGTGAGAGAGAATATAATCCCTCACACTGTTATTTTACAAAAATAGACTGATTTTTGTAAAATAACACAGAGAGGACTGGGGTACTGCACGGAGCAATCAATCGAATCTGTGCATTCCGACTTCAATAAGTTATGGGCAAGAAGTAAACTAAAAAAATAACATGCACATTACGAAGATAATTTGCTACGAGCTGTGCGAAAGTTTAATAGTCATTATTTTTAGTTCTGTGTATTTTTATAATGTTACTAGGAAATTGAAAAATTATAATGCATATTGTATATCCGCTAATGCACCTCTTTCGTGTATAAATAATATACTATTTTTCATAATTTATATCATCTATGTATATATATATGTACACACAAACAAATATTATTTTTAATCCCTCTCACTTGACTTGCTACCCAATAAATAGTCAAACTAGACAGAAATATCACGCTTAATTTGGAAATGAGATTTATTAGATAATTGTAAATATCGCCTAAGATACAGATTACGTTAATTATATAGTATATTGGATATATAGTTATTTTCGTATTATATTATTCATGATAGTATTTGCCGCATAAATAACATTAATAATAATATTTCTTGTTTTCATCATGATTAATATAAGAAAATATTATTTAAAAAACTATATTAATGAAATAATCAAAAAATCGTCTAAAAACTGTTAAAAAATTAAATCGGCTCGAGTAATTTATTCAAATCTCACTTTTTATAATTAGGGAAGGTGTCGAAAATAATGTCCGACCAGAAAACTGGATGTATTTCTCGGCAAAATTGAAATAACATACTTTGAATGCACTATAATCGCTCAAAGCTCGAAAAAACACGCAAAAATCGATAAAAAACGCTATTTTCTCCGGGGATTTTTTTTATTCTTTCCGGAACGTACTCAGGAAAGTGCCTGGAATTAAATCCCGAAAGAAAATCTCATGTGCCTTTTAGGTCGGATTTGGGGCACGTTCAAGCCCACCGTGTGATGCCTGTAACTTGGGGAAAATGGAAAAAAGAGCAAAGAAGAAGTAGGCAACGGATACTCATTCGAAGATACAAATTTCACTTTTCAAATTTACAGTTCGATTCAAGAAACAGAGGAAACTTCAAGAGATAGGAAAAAAAAATCTTTTTGTATGAACTGACTGAGAGATGATTCACTCAATCTAATGTTAGAGAACAAATCATCGTACTATCAAAACATGATTTAGTAAGAAGAATGATAGTATCAGTTCAAACAGATAATCTCTGGTTTTAGGTATTTGCGAAGATGAAGAAAATCTCCGAACAATGACTCATACTTTACTTTTTCCAATAAAGTGAGTAAATTTTTTCGCAATTGCGTTTATCTAGAGGTTGTCTAAAATTTTAGTAATTGATAGTTTCTGGTTGTTCATTTGAATTCAACTTCTCATCAATTTGAAAAATTTCAAATTTTCTGATTCTCAGTTCACTTTCAACATCATTCTTTTAGGATTTTCGATCTTTCTCCTTCAGATTCTTATTATTGGAAAATATTTCTAATTGAAACTATATTCAAAATATGCAGCTGTTAAAGTTGGATATTTCATAATTATGTTTAAAATTGAACTGTTTTAAATTTGAAATCAAAATCTTGTTCAGGTAAAATATCGTCTATTACATATTTTGATGATATTTTATCTTTTATGGTTGGAATTTTAGGTTCTCGATTGAAAATTCAACTATTTTCTCACAAAATTGAAAATTGCTTGTTTTTTTTGAAAATATATTATTGACAATTGTGGTTGGTTGTTCATTGCATTGGTTTAAATTGATATATTTTGGTGAAAATTCATTTATAAAAATCTGCCCGCTTCGCGGGCACATTCTCATCGCGCGCTCCGCGCGCAGCTCGCAAGTTTGAGCACGCCTAGGGCGCGCGTCTTTCGGATCTCGCGCTTCGCGCTCGATGGTGATCTCACCTCGCGCTCCGCGCTCGGTTAT
>WSXT02038411.1:0-28161 GCA_011762715.2 Neuroterus valhalla
GTATGTATGTATGTATGTATGTATGTATGTATGTATGTATGCATGCATGTATGTATGTATGCATGTATGTATGTATGCATGTATGTATGCGAGCTTGTATGCATGTATGTATGAATGTATGCATGCAAGTATGTATGCATGCATGTTTGCATGCATGTATGCATGTTTGCATGCATGTATGTAAAGTTGGAGCATTTTGAAAATTTTTGAGACCATTCTTTCCAAGACTCAAAAATTGTAAATACGGCTTTCTGTAATAAGTAATAAGTGGATCAATTTTCCATAATTATTTTTTTTCCATTAAAATTGTCAGAGTTATAGCATTTTCGAAATTCAATTTTCCAAAAATTTCAAAGTTTCAAGAATGAGAATTTCCAGCCAAGCAACGCTGGATAGGTGTAAAAAAATTAGAGGGAAAAAATGGTTCGTTTTGAGTGCCCTACGAGATGATATTATCAATTTTTTGAATTTTTCCAAAAAACTAATTTTTTTCGCACAAAAAATAATGAAAAATAGAAAGTTTCATTGTTTGGTCTAACTATGCAAGGCACGGGAAAATATAAATAAACCAAAATTGTGCACCAGAATAAAATCTGCAAATTTAATAATATTTACTTTTAGATAGGACAAGTACTTTTCCCGAGTTTTTTCTTCATTTATAAAAAATCATATTAAAAAGGAAAACATTTAATTTTTGTACAATGGACACAAGCTCTGGAAAAAACAAAAAAAAAACAGGTTTGAACCAGAATAATATTTTTTAATGTGTCATCAATCTTTTATTTTTACAAGATATGTAGTTTTCATTTCAATCAGGAAAAATAAGTATAAAAATGGAATTTTTGACAGAATACCGGAGGCTAAGACATAAGATTGGTAGAGAGAAGTTGTTGATCAGAGAAAGATTTATAAATTGACCATGGATTTTTCCCATTGGACGCGTATTTTTTGCTTCATTCGTGAATAATAAAATTAAACATCAAAAAATTCAACCTCTAGAAAAAGCACACGACATTTGAAAAAAATGAAGCAACAAAACTTCTCTACCATTTCGGACAAATTTTGATCGAGTGCGCTGCTCGAGACACGTGATGAGAATTTATTCGTTGAAGCTAGAGAAGCTTCAACAAAAGAGAATTCGAAAGCTCTATTTAAAAATGTAGGGAAGTACAAAGACCGAGCGTGAAGCGCGAGATCCGACAGACGCGCAGCCTAGGCGCGCTCAAACTTGCAAGCGCTGAAGATATGCCCGCGCATCGGGCAGATTTTTTTATGTGACTTCGGATTTTTAGTCGTGGCTGAATTTTTCTATGTTGGCTATTCAGCATTTGAAGTGGTTTTTTCAAGCTGTTGAGATATCCTTTCTGAACTTTCATGTTGGAAGATATTTTCTACATTTTAGGTGGCAACACAAATTTTGTTGTAAAAGTTAATAAGAAGAAAATTATAATGTTTCTATATGACGATCTTTCTTCTCGTAAATGTCTCAACGGATACTTACAAATGTGACGTCAAAATTTTCATTCAGAAACGACTATTATAGATATATGATTTGGAAATTCCAAATTTTTTTTTTTTGTAAAAATTTCATTTGTTTGTGTGTACACAATTTGAGATTTTTTCCACTCATACAAAATTTTTCAATCCAAGCTGTTTTAAAGTACTTTTGGACAGAAGTGAACCGAAGAAATACGATGCAATTCTCATCAAAGCGCGTTGTATAAATTTTGCCGTACTTTTTAGCTTTTTTTTGCGACTGAAACTTGGAAAAATCTGTTATAAAATGAAAACTATGACAATATTAACTCAAAGTTTTTAAAAACAATTCCAGATGCTTAGTAGCCAACTTAGAAAAATTCAACCCCCACTTAAATTCATGGTCAAATTTAAAAAAACTGGTAAGCATAAAATTCCGGAATTTTGGATTTCGACTAGTCTCGACCAATGCTGAAACACTATGTAGGTCGCTTTTTTGGCTCCGCACACTTTTTTGTGTGGCTGTTTCATCATTATTCAATTGTTTGATAAAATATTTAACAATACTTGACAATTTTCAAACGTGATCATTAGAGGAGTAAAAATGGCTCTTCTACACTATAAACAGTCATATTTTGTTGCTTATGAATAAAATGAAAAATCCTCTGATAATACAGTCAATGTGTTACAAAAAAGGCCGTTTTTGGGAAAAAAATACCATAACACTTTTTTTTGCGGAAATCGCTAGAAGTGCATTCAAAAAGCCTGAAAAATTCGGGATCGTTCAGGGGTTTTTGAGAAAACTCGAAAAGTTTTTGGATTTGATATATCTCGTAAATGGTTGGTTTTTCGGAGAATTTTCAAGGCCAGAAAAGGTTGGGGTCAAAGTTTTTCACAACCTTTTTCATTGGGTTGATATGCTGCGATGAAAAATGCAGTTAATAGATGGCGCTGAAGTACCAAAAAAAAGCGTTTTTTCGCCTTTTGGCACAAAAAAAAATTTTATCGCAAAACTGTTTGGTTTTTTAATAAAATTCAAATTAGCATGGATGGAGCATTTTTTTTACCAAGCCAAGATTCCATGAAATAATAAACACTTACATGCATTTTCCATACTGCACGCTCAACAACAATCATCAGCTCATTTTTGTTCAGCTCGGTTAATATAAAATTTTTAAAAAATTCTCAAATCTCGTTCAATACTGAAGTCAGAATGATTTTGGAAAAAATTAATAATAATAAATATTAATTCATAATAACAATTTATCATAATTAGGAATAGTTTGGAAGTCTCACTTACGAAAAAATTATTTATTCAGTCTGAAGCAATGATTTATTCTGTAGCTACACTAACGTCGACCTCGTCGGAAACACTGGGAAATTAACGGTGACAGGTTTGTCACGCTATAACTCGTGAACGGTGAGTCAGAACAGAAAAATTTTTGTATAAATTTTGAAGGTTTTTTTGGGACGACGAACTTTTCTCTTGAAAATTTTGCGATAAAAATTTTTTTTTTGCCAAAAATCGAGAAAACGCTTTTTTGGTACTTTAGCGCCATCTCTTAAGTGCACTTTTTATCGTAGCATGTCGACCTGATAAAAAAGTTGTAGAAAACATTGCCCGCAACATTTTTTGTACTTACAAATTTTCCCGAAAACCTATTATTTCCGAGAAATGTCAAATGCAAAAACTTTTTGAGTTTTCTCAAAAACTCGCCCCTGAACGATCCCGCATTCTTCAGGTTAAGCTTCCTAAATTTTCTTCTAGTGATTTCCGCAAAAAAGTGTTTCGTGGTATTTTTTTCCACAAAATTTGACAGATTGACTGTCCCATAATCCTATTAAGATAAAAACCCAAGGTCCAATTTAGAAAAACAGTTGATCGAATATGAGAAGATGAATTCTTAAAAACAATGAAAATTGTATCTATATATGTTTCCACAAATTAATGTTTAGACGATGGAAAAACTTGGATAAGGGCAGTATTGTAACAAATAATGGTAACTTCTTACAAATTTCCAAATCTTTATTTTTAACACATTAAATAGTTGGATGATTTCATCATAACCTAAAATACGATTGGCTAATACATCGAAATTTTCTGCAAACAACGTCACAAAAGTACGAAAAATGACAGACAATTTCCATCTCAATAGCTATTTTCAGGAGCGGTTTTAAAGAGATCGATTATTCTATTTTAGATTTCCAATATCCACTTCTCACGTATGCTCGTATTTCATGGTAAACATTTTTTTTTTACCATTAAGCCATAATCCCTTGCGGGGTAAGCGTGACTCGTAAAGAGTCATAATCGGTTGAATTAGATACACAGGAGGACACCAGTCTCCCGCGAACATGCCAACAGCACTCGATATTCCCGGACAGTCACTCATCCAAGCACTAGTCGCGCCCAACGCTGCTTCACTTTAGTGATCAAACGGGAACTGGTTTCTCGATCGTGGCACGGCCGTTGGCGAAAATTTGAATCTTTCATGATTGAGAATTAACCTTCTCGTTGGAAAATCATCTGTTGAGGATTGAGTCGTTTTGATAAAAACCAGTATTTTGTGGTTGAATTACGCTATTTGAAAATTCGTCTTTTTTACAGTTATTCTTAGGCTGATTTAAGCGTTATATTTTTGATTGAAGACTGGTCCTGTCCATAGAAAATAAATCTTCTTGGCTGAAGATTTAGCTCCGTAGTTAAAAATTCATCTTTTTTGCTCAAATGCAACATCTTTTTACGAAAAATTAGGATTTCAAAACATTTCCTATCGGATTTGATATAGTTATACTTTGTACATCTTTTTTTTTCAACAATTTTGATATCTTTTTAAAAATTGGTGGTTTAAGTAAATACTTTATCTTCTTGGTTGGAATTTCAACCATTGAGTTACGGAAATCCAATTATTTTGTTCAATCATTTTGTTGAAAATCAAATCATTTTATTGAAGTCATATTTTTTGGTCGAAAGGTCAACTTTGTTTTCAGAAATTGGTTGTTTTAATAGACAATGGATCTCATTGCTTAAAAATTCAAGTATTGAGTTATGATTCAACTGTAAAGTTAAAAATTCATCTATCTTATTCAAAGTTTAATTATTTTGTTAGAAATCAAAGTATTTTCTCGATGTTATCTTTGTGGTCGAAAATTCAACTGTCTTATTTAAAATTGGTCTTCTTTGTAGGAAATTATTTTATTTTATTTTATTATTAAAAAATCAATTAACTTTCTTGAAATCATCTTTTTTCATCGAAAATTCAACCCTGTTTATGAAAATTGGTCCTTTTAATAGAAAATAAATCTTCTTGGTTGGAGATTCCGCTCTGTAGTTAAAAATTCATCTTTTTTTGTCAAATGCAACATCTTTTTTTTTTAAATTAGGAATTCGAAGCGTTTTCCATTGAATTTGATATAGTACCACTTTGTTCATCTTTTTTATCCAAAAATTTCGATATCTTTTTCAAAATGGGTCGTATTGGTTGGAACTTCAAATTACGATAATCCAACTATTTTGTTCAATCATTTTGTTGAAAATCAAATCATTTCATTGAAGTCATCTTTTTTGGTCGAAAATTCAACTTTGTTTTCGAAAATTGGTCGTTTTGATAGAAAATTGACCTTCTTGGTTAAAAATTCAAGTATTGGGTCATAAATTAAATTGTGAAGTAAAAAAATACACCTATTTTGTTCAAATTTTGATTATTTTGTTCAAAATCAAATAATTTTTTTGAAGTCATCTTTTTTGGTCGAAAATTCAACTCCATTTAACAAAAATTGGTCGTTTTGATAGAAAATTGACCTTCTTGGTTAAAAATTCAAGTATTGGGTCATAAATTAAATTGTGAAGTAAAAAAATACACCTATTTTGTTCAAATTTTGATTATTTTGTTCAAAATCAAATAATTTTTTTGAAGTCATCTTTTTTGGTCGAAAATTCAACTCCATTTAACAAAAATTGGTCGTTTTGATACAAAATTGACCTTCTTGGTTGAAAATTCAAGTATTGAGTTATAAATTCAGCTGTGTAGTTGAAAATCCGTCTATTTTGTTCAGAGTTCAATTATATTGTTAAAAATCAAATTATTTTCTTGAAGTCATCTTTTTTGGTTGAAAATTCAACTTTGTTTTCGAGAATTGGTCGTTTTAATAGAAAATTTTTTTTCTTCGTTAAAAATTCAAGCATTGGGTCATAAATTAAATTGTGCAATAAAAAATACACGGAAATTGAGCAATTTTGTTAGAGTCGCATTTTTTGGTGGAAAATCAAATGTTTTATGATAAATTCATCTTTTCCAAATATAATATTTTGAGAATGTTATTACTGTGTTCAAAGTTTCACTATTTTGCAACATTTATCTCTTTTGGGTAAAAAATTTAACTGTTTTTTCTATTATTTGCTTGATTATAACGAGGATTATAAGTATTGCTTCTGGAAGAGAAGATTAATTTGGTGTTTCTTGTGTTTATCCGTATAAAACATTTTAAATTGATAGAGAATACCATGACTTGTCATCATGTTCTTTTTGAAAAAATAAATTTAACAGATTTCAGAAATAAATATTTCTCATAACTTTCTAAAAAAATATCCATCTACCATTCTCATATAAGTTCCTCAGACCCCCAAAATTCAAGCACATATTTATTACTACTTAAGAATCCCTCAATGCCGAATCACCTCCTCATAAAGCTAACGATGATCAATCTCCACAAAATCTTTGATTGCCAACATTTATCTATCACCCAAAATAAAAAGCGCGTGTCTTACCAGCGTGTGTCTTTACATCTGCAGTCTACACATTACAGCTACCCTCTTAAAGAAGGGCTAAGGGCCAAGGTAACCGACAAAGTAAAAGGACACGTGCTTCCAGTTGAGCACACGGACACTTGGCCACGCGCGAATGGCTCAGAAGATCGTTATGTACCTGAACATCTCATACTTTGCATAAGACCCATATACATAAAAACCCCCATACATTCTAAACCCACATGCATAAAGCCATACATCCATACCTTTCAATCTATCTATCTATCTATCAAGGAAATTGATCAACCACCATCAAAAGGAAGACACTACCACTACATTTACACTACCACACTATCGTGACACCTGGACGATATTCCCAGGCCTTAGGGATGATGATAGCGCTCTAGAAAAATCCGTTCCGCTGATAGAGATAAAGGAATAGGAATAGATCTGAGAGAGACAGGAAGGAAGAGGAAGGAACCAGCCAAAAGAACAGGTAACGGGCAAATCCCAAAAAATCTGCCCTCCATTCTCGCACCCCATTGGCCGAAAATCCTCCCTTGAAAGCGGCCTTCATAGCCCCATTGTGCACCATTGTGCGCGATATTTTCCCAGGGACTCCTGTTGCTCGAAGGGTCCCAGTAGAGGGTCCCCTCTGTATATAAGGGCTCAACCCCTCAACTCTAGTCACAGTTCTCCTCGATCGTCGGCGAACGAGCATCGCCGGCGCTTAGCGTCCCGGCCGGCTGGCCCGGTCTGGGTTGGCCCAATGGCTCCAAATTTTATCTTCACTTCGCTGAGGATCGTCTGCAACAACAAGCACGGGAGGAACATTCGCGACGTTCAGTGATCTAACCGGAAGTGCTCCAACTTTTCTGTCGCAGATCCGAGGCAAAGGCGGACACCACGTGAGAAAGCGGTGAGTAGTTTCGGCTTTAAATTCGGTATAAATCCGGTTTTGGTGCTTCGATAGACTACTCAAAATTCGCACGATTCACCAACTTCAATTTTTCACCAATTTTTGATAAAACACCTTCGACTGTGAAACTTTGCCTCACTTTGTCCCGAGTGTTGTTCATTCCGTGTCTTCAAATCTGCATTTTAAAATTTTCTGAACTGGAAATTCAGATATTTACCGATTTGGCACGTCACCAGAAAGTTCCGTGTTGACATTTCGATCAGGTTAATACAAATCAGATTTAATTTTTCTCAAATCAGATTACCTCCTGCCGGTCTCGGGAAATTTCAAAATCCGTGTACAACTTCAGTGAATCAATATAGTCGGAAATTGAAAGTCGTTTGAATTATTTTAAAAATTGGGTATTTTTAAATATCTTTCGAATCAAGTTTCTCGATAGTGCTTTTTATTCTAATGGAATATATTCTCCTGTTTACGAAGTTTTTACAACACATAACAAGATTTTTTAATGTTTCCCGTAGATCGGTTCGGCTTTGACAAATTTAATCCAGGATCGAAATTCCCATCACACAAAGCTAATCTAGAACTTGTCATTTTAGTTGAAAACACTCCATGCAAAAGTCATTGTCGAAGATGCGAAATTTGAAACTCAAATCGCCCATTAGGCACTACTCTATCCGAGCACTAAGACCCGATCAAAATTATCAAAATTCGTTTTTATTTTTGAATTCAATTTGGTAAAAACAATCGATTAAATTCAATTTGATAGAAAATTCGAATCATAATATTCCAAATTTGAATATTCCAAATTGCACTCCTTTTTTTAATTCATATTTAAAATTTCTGCACTATTTCCCTGCACTCTTTATCTGTTTCGTTTCCTAACCAAAAATTCAGGCATCTGCAAAAATTCAAATTCCGATCTTGATACTAAGTTTACACAATCAGAATTCAAAACTTCATTTCTTCAAAAAAAAAAAAAAACAAACTGAAATTAAATCTGGCAAATATTTCTTGCAGTTGCCTGAATTTCTTTAGAGAAGAACTTGCATGATTGTACCCCAAAAACCTGTCTTTCAAACCTAATTTATAGTTAGTTTTAAGTACCAAGTTTGACATGTAACTGAAAATAGTTGCACTAGTAGTAAATTATTGTGCTCAAAAGTAGATCTTAGGTTAGTAACTCGGTTAGTAATTAGCAGAGATTAAATTCTGAGATTCAAATTATAACTTTAAAATTGCATAAAAACCTGATCGTGTTGCACGATGCATCACAGAATGTAGCACCTGATTTAACATGAACTGTAGCACTCGAAACCGCAACCCAAATTGCAATAGAAAAAGCAGAAATTTATTGATCAACTTATTGACTGATAATACAAAAATTCACGATCAATTATGCATGTTTGTTTGAGACTGAAATTAGTTGTTAGTAAAAGGACTCCAAAAATCGGAGTTGAAATATCTTTGTGATTATTTTGAATTTCCAATTAAATGCTCTCTTCCATTATTTGCTTCCTCTTTATTTATTTTTTATTATTTTACTACATGTTCGGAAAAATGATAACATATTGGTTTTACGTCAAACTCGTCACAGTGTGTCCTTTAAGCCGGAAATGGGATGTTACTATCTGACTCCTTTACTCAGAATAACTACAACAGACAGAATTCATTTATCTTCTTGAAAAAATATTCTGAAATGTCGGTCATTTTGATAACAAAAAATTACATTAAAAAAATTGAACAGAGCTCCATATTCATCAAAGTTATCTGAAATCCTAAGAGTAGAGGTATACATATCCTGGATTTTTTATTTCAAATCACGAATTTAGCTATCATAGTTGCTTCCGCTGGATAATATGCCTTTCAAGCGAGCTTTCAAGAGCATAACAAGTGCATTTCCGACGAGTGCGTTCAAGCCGGAAGTGCTCAACCCTCGGCTTTTATTCTCATGGAAACCGGGTGGCAATTTATGCACCCCTCGTTGACTCTCTTCCCAAACAAACCTGTCACGTTTCACGAAGCAACAAGTCACGAATTTGATTTGAATATTCCCGAATCTTTTTAATTTTGTGCAGATTTTTACCTAAGAGACATGCATATTCCAAAAGTCTAGATAATAATTACAACATTTTAAATCCAAATTGAGAAACTCTAAATTAGAAATTCTAAGCACAGTGAATGCAAAATGAAATGTTTGCAAAATTTCGAAATCCATTTTACAAATCCAAAATTACACTCATAGCAGTGCTAACAATTTCACAGATTCAAAATTAAAGTTCCAAATTCTGAAATGAAATAATGATATTCTGAAGCAACCACTGTCTATTTTCTGATTTAAATACTAACAATGATTCGAGGCTGGAATTTGATTTGCAGAACATCAAAATTCATTTTACAAACGCAAAACTAGACTGATAGCATTACTGACAATTTAACAGATTCAAAATTCATTTTCCACATTTATGAATGAAAAAAGTTGAAACTGAACCACAATCTAATTTCCAAATTGAATACTGATGAACATATCAATCTAAAATTACATTTACATAACTTCAAAATTCATTGTACAAACTCAAAATTTGACTTAACTATACTGACAATTCCAGAGACTCAAAACTAATTTTCCAAATCCAGATAGTGAATAATAATACTTTGAACCACAATCTTGTATTCAAGATTTTACAGAATATCAAATTTTATTTTACAAGCTCATAATGAGACCCATAACAGTACTGACAATTTTTTTATCTCGAAATTAATTTTCCAAATTCAGAAAATGAGTAATGCAAATCTGAACCGCAATCTGATTTCTACATTAAATTTCATAAGTCTCAATCTGAAATTCTATTCTGAGCATATCCAAATTCATGTCACAGACTCAAAACTTGACTCAACAAAATTCACAGAATTTAACCTTTATTTTCGAAAAGATCGGTTTTTGTAATCAACTCTACTGAAATTTAATTTACAGAACATCAAATATCATTTTACAAACCCAGAATAAGACTCATACCAACGCTGAAGATTTCTCAGTCCCAAAATTCATTTTTCAAATTCAGAAATGAAGTAATAAAATTTGAACCACAATCTGATATCCAAAATTGACGTACAGATCAAAATTCATTTTACAAACCCAAAATTAGATTCATAACATTACTGTAAATCGAACTGGAAATTTCACAGTCAAGAAATTCATTCTATAAATTCAGGAATATAATAATGAAAATCTGAAAAACAATCTGATTCACAAATTGAGATATAAAAATATGAGTCCCAAATTCAATTTACAGAACATCGAAATTTATTTTACAGACAAAAAGTTAGACTCATAACCGTACTGACAATTTCACTGCCTCCAAATCTATTTGTCATATTCAGTAATAAAATAACAAAAAACTAAACCATAATCTGATTTCCAAATTAAAGAAAAAAATGAAATTCAATTTACAGAACATGGAAATGCATTTCACAAACCGAATATTAGACTCATAACCGTACTGACAATTTTAAAGTGTCAAAATTTATTTTTCCGAATTCATGGATGGAATAATGAGAATGAAAACAACAATCATATTTTTAAATTGAATAATGAATGTATGTTTGAAATTTAATTCACAGAATACCCGAAATTCATATTGCAGATTCAAAATTTGATTTATATCAATATTGACAATTTCGCAGCCTCAAAATTCAATTTCAAAATTCAGGAATAATATAATCAAAATCCTGAAGACAATCTGATTTCCAAATTGAATAAAAACAAATTCAATTTAAATCTGAAACAGAACATCAGAATTCATGTGACAAACCCATAATTGAACTCATAGCACTACTGACAATTTCACAGCCTTAAAAATTTATTTTCCATATCCAGAAAAAAAATTAAAATCTGGAAAGCAATCTGATTTCCAAATTGAATGATTGAGTTATAAGTCTGAAATCCAATTCACGGAACATCGAAATTCATTTAGCAAACCAACAATTAGAAACATAACCCAACTGACTATTTCACAGGATCAAATTTTTTTTTTCCAAATTCAGTCATGAAATAATCAAAAACTCAGCCACATTCTCATTTTCCAATCAGATTTACAGAACATCGAAATTTATTTTACAAACCAAAATTAGACTCATAACAATACCGAAATTTCACAGTCACAAAATTCATTTTACAAAATCAGAGACATAATAATAAAAATCTGAAAGTCGACCTGATTCTCAAATCGAATGACAAAGTTGATAGTCTGAAACTTATCTTACAGTAAATCGAAATTAATTTTACATACCAAAAATTAGACTTATAACTGTTATGGCAATTTCACACAAACAAAATTTATTTTCCAAATTCAGTAACAAAATATTGGCACACTGAATCACAATTTATTTTTCCGAATTGAAAAAATACAATTCTGTAATTGAATTCACAGTATATCAAAATTCATCTTACAAATTAAAAAATAGTTTCATGGCAATACTGGAAATTTTACAGTCACAAAATTCATCTTTTCCAAATTCAGAAATATAATAATGAGGACCTGAAAAACAATCTGATTTCCAAATTGAATGATGAAGTTAAAAGTCTGGAATTTGCAGAATTTACAGAACAGAACAGAAATTTACTCAAAATTCATTTTTCAAGCCGAATATAGACTCATAACCGTACTGAAAACTTTACAGTCTTAAGATTTGTTTTCCAAATTCAGTAACGGAAAATAGGAACTGAACCAATATCTCATCTTCCAAATTGAAAAAATACAAGTCTGAAATGGAATTCACAGTGCATCAAAATTTATTTTACAAACAAAAAATTAGACTCATAACTGTTCCGACAATTTTGCAGTCTCGAAACTTATTTTTCAAATTTAGTAACAATACAATGGGAAAGTGAAACACAATCTCATTTTCCAAATTGGTAAAAATACAAGTCTGAAATTGAATTCACAGTACATCAAAATTCAATTTACAAACCCAAGGTTGGACTCATAACTGTTCCTACAATTTCGCAGTCTTGTAATTTATTATACAAATTCAGTAATGAAACAACAAAAAACCAAACCACAATCTGATTTCCAAATTAAATAAAAAAATGCAATTCCAAAATTTAATTTACAGAACATCAAAATTCATTTCCCAAGCCGAAAATTGGACTCATAACCGTACTGACAATTTTACAGTCTCAGAATTCATTTTCCAAATTTAGGAATGCAATAATTAGAATTCAAGCCACAATCTGATTTCCAAATTCAATAAAAAATACAATTATGATATTCAATTTATAGAAAATCAAAATTCATTTTACAAACCAAAAAGTCAGACTCATAACCGTACTGACAATTTTACAGTTTCAACATTTTCTTTCCATATTCAATAATGAAGAAATTAAAAACTAAACCACAATCTCATTTCCACATTGAACAAGAGTAATAACAGTCTGAAGTTGATTTTAAAGGACATTAAAATACCTTTTACAGATTCAAAATTTGACTCATATCAATACTGTTAATCTTACAGAAGTACAGAACTCAAAATTCTCTTTCTAAATATCGATGTGAAAGATTGAAAAATAAAATACGAAACGCAGAAAATTGGCTTGTATTCCAAATTTTCCCTCAAATCTCATACTTTTGCCTCCAAAATTAGACAGTAATAAAAAACTGACAAGCAAAGTGGAATAATTTCGGTTCATTAAAAAAAGAAAACCGGTTTTCGCAATATTCAAATTGACATATAAAATTCTATTCAGGACTTTTGAAAATTTATCTTCCAATCTTATACTTTTGTTTTGATAAATAGGGAACACATCACGTTTAGTCGAATTAACAATTCACTCAAGTATAAAAAAGCTGTTCACAAGAAGTTTCCAAACCAATAATCAAACCGATGCCTCGAAATTCAAAATTAAAAGAATCTTCTTTGAAACATTAGGAATTGGATATTCTCATTATTACGCATTCAAACAAATGCCCACAAATTCAAAATTGATAGAATCTGATTAAAAAAAAAAAATAAAAATGTTTGTTTTCTTCCAAAGTCTCACAAATTTGATTATTTAACAAAAAGATCTCATATTTATTCAGTTCAAAACAACCAATAGTCAAATTTATAAATTTCAACCGAAATTCACGATTTTCAATTTTGAAAAAGCGCCAAAATTTATTTTCAGACCAAATAATATGAGATTGCAAAATACAGAGTCACGATTTCTTCCAACATGATGCTCAAACATCAACATTCAGGATCACTTTCCAATAAAAGTATTCAAGATTGTTAATATCAATTTCTATTCAGATCTGGAATTCAAATTTCAAAAATAGTTTTAAAAAATAACTGTGTGATCGAAAAAAAATTACAATCACTGATTGAAACTTTACAGAGCCAGCTTTTCAGTTCAAAAATCAGGAAATTCCGAATTTATCTCACCAAAATTATATTTTTCGAAATCCAAAAGAACAGTTGTCAAAACAAATTTTATTTCATCGCTATCATTTGGCATTGAATCTCTTACGTAAAACTATATACGAATATAATCTGCTTCAAAGAAAAAAATTTTGCACAACTTTCTGTAAACTTAACAATAAGAATACAAACACCACCTCCGCAACGGAATTCTTTCCTCAGATAATTATGGAACGTTATCTCAAAATCTCTCCTCTGTTCGTATACCTGCTCCCACCAGACAAAAGGGCCCACTGTGCACCTGACCGAATATAACCTGTCGATTTAAGAAAAATAAAACCTGCCAAACACTGGCAGTCTTTAAAGAAAAATAAAACTCAAAATAACACAAAATTTCCAAAACCCTAACCGAAAAGAAACGAAAATTTTTATAGGTCTTTCACAAAGGGAGTAAGACTTATCATTTCTATTTTTTCAAACCGAAATTTGATTCCAGTTTCATTTTGCTGATCTTTGTTATTAGTTTGAACTTTCTCGAAAAATTGTAAATGTTGTTTTAAAATTCATGAAGTTTTGAAAGTTAAATATAATAGAAATGTTATTGCACTCAATTAGTTTGCTGATACTGTTGACTATTCATAAATATTTTCTGATTAATTTATTCATATACATATGTATTCGATTATGAAATTTCTTCTTTGAAAGATTGCAATCAGGATTAACAAATTCCAAAAAAAGCTTCCATCAGCTCAGAACAACAAAAATCACCTTGTTCGTAATTATAGCAAAATTCTGTACAATAAAATATAAACAGAGCCTAATTACCGATGTCATGAAACACTTATTTAAATATATTTAAATATATTCAAAGAAAGTTCTTGAAAATGCGAAACGAATCACACATGCAAAGTCAGCAAGCTAACGTTCAAAAGGGCCGGAAGTACAAAACCAAGCCAACAAAAAGAACCTGACTCTCGAGCAACAAAGGCTCGAAGGCAACCGGTGTCCATTCGAGACCTCGAAAATTTGAAGAAACGACAAAGGACTTTTACCCCTGGAAGTCTTTCTTCTCGGAGTTTCGGGCCCTCCTGATATTTTTTCTCCCTTCTTTTTCACGTACAAAGCTGAGTAATTCAATCATTCGCAAGCACCCTTAGTTGCACAGCACAACAATACCAGTCTTATGTATGATTGTATGCCGTTTTCTTATTCTTCCCTCTCTCTCTTTCACTTTTTTTATTGTATTTTGTAGACTAGGTTCTCACCTTCCTGCACTCCATATGCACTTCTGTTCTTTCCCCTCTTTCCCTCTTAGTATGCTTCGTAGCTGACGCTCACACCCTTCTAGGTCTTGGCGTCTGGACAACCCACATCCAACCCAATAGACGCAAGGGAGCAGAAAAACAGGGGAGTCATCATCATCATTATAATCATCATCCAGATGAAGAAATATGAAGCTACAGGAGCCAACGAGTGCAGCTGACTGCTGAAAATCTCAAGCCACACCAGAATTCTGGAACTGTAAGTACAATTATTTATTTTTCGGTACGAAGTTCCTTATACGAGGGTAGAGAGATTTTGTGGACTTGTACCAAGTTCATAAAATTATTTTGGTACCGTTACGCTGTGAAGTCATAAGTTACCGTTACACTGACATCGTTATTGACTTTAGAATCTGATAACGGTTGAAATTTGTACTATTGTCTAGAACTCTAAAGAGGGATGTATAATACCGGTTTAAATTTTTACGAGCATCTTTTACGACCTATTGATTTTGCGAAAATGAAAATTCTGTCATTTTCGCAAAAGGTCTGCTTTTGCAATTTTTGCTATTTTATTATCGTTTCGCAATATAAGTATAAATGGCCCGATTTTTGCGATTCAAGTTTTGTTGTACTGATAATTATCAAGGATTTTTAATGTACATAAGGTGGTGGAAAATTGGGCAACAATTGCCTTGTAAATGTGACATGGAAGAGAAGCGCCAACGATTCTAATCTCGATCTCATTGGGGTCTAGAGACTTTAGAGAGGGATGCATGACACCCGTTGAAATTTTCACGAGCATCTCTCACAACCTATAGATTTCACAAAAAACGCGACTTCTAGAATTTCGCAAAATTTTCAACCAATTCTTCAAACATTTGATACGTTATTTCTATTAGCTTTACAACAAAGTTTGAATCGCGAAAATCTGGCTACTTCTGCGATTTTTGCTATTTTGGTATTGTTTCGTAATAGAAGTGAAAATGGTCCGATTTTTGCGATTCAAGTTTTGTTGTACCAATAATTATCAAGGATCTTTGAACGTACATAAGCTGATGGGAAATTGTGAAAAAATAGCCTTGTAAATGTGACATGAAAGAGACGCGTTAACGATCCTAATATACTCTCACAGACTAGCATTGACATAATAAACCGGTTCAAATTTCAACGACCCCTGCTCACTACTTATTTATTCGAAGAGATATATGACACCTGTTAAAATGTTCACCAGCATGATTTACGACATATAGATTCTACCTCGGATTCTACGAGAATGAAACTTATTGCATCTCGAAAAATTTTGAACAAATTTTTCCTTATTTGATACCTTATTGTTATTAGCTTTCTAACAAAGTTTCAATCCCGAAAATTGGTCTACTTTTGCGATTTTTGCTATTTCATTATCGTTTCACAATATAAGTACAAATGGGCCGATTTTTGCGATTCAAGTTTTGTTGTACTGAAAATTATCATTGATTTATGAATGTACATAAGGTGGTGGAAAATTGTGCAAAAATCGCCTTGTAAATGTGACATGAAAAAGAAGCGTCAACGATCCTAATCTCGATCTCGTTGGGATCTAGAGACTTAAGAGAGGGATAGGTATATGACACCCGTTGAAATTTTTACGAGCATCTTTCACGACCTATAGATTTTACGAAGTGCGACTTCTTGAATTTCGCAAAATTTTCAAACGATTCTTTAAACATCCGATACGTTATTCTTATTGGCTTTACAACCAAGTTTGAATCGCGAAAATCGGTCTACTCTTGCGATTTTTGATATTTCATTATCGTTTCGTAATAGAAGTGGAAATGGTCCGATTCTTGCGATTCAAGTTTTGTTGTACTAATAATTATGAAGAATTTTTGAATGTACATAAGTTGGTTGGAAATTGTGCAAAAATTTCCTTGTAAATGTGACATGAAAGAGAAGTGTGAACGATCCTAATCTCGATCTCATTGAGGTTTAGAAACTCTAGAGAGGGATATATGACACCCGTTGAAATTTTCACGAGCATCCTTCACGATCTATTGATTTTATGGAAATAAAACTTCTTGAATTTCGCAAAAATTTCGACTCATTATCACACATTTAATAAATTATTGTTAATAGTTTTACAACAAAGTTTGAATCGCGAAAATCGGGCTACTTTTGAGATTTTCGATATTTTTTCATCATCGTTTTAGATAGAAGAAGAAAAAAACGTGTCCAAGTGACAAGCGTAAGGAACAAAGTTAACAAAAGCTGAATATGAACGTTCCTCAAATAATTATATAAGTAATGCGCGTCTTTGAAACACGCGGTAGGAACGGAGTTTGAGGAACGTTCATATTCAGAATTCGTTAATTTATTTTTTAAAGTTGAAAAATTATTGCAAACATAGGTAATTTCTTTACATTCCAAATTTTATTTTACAGGAATCACATAGAAGAAAAAGGAAAACAGGAATCGTCTCCTCTTCTGGCAAACTCAAAACGAAGTAACCAAATTGAAAATGTTCTCCATCATTTTCTCTCAACACTCGCAAAAAAATTCAACTACAAAAGGTGTCTTTTTTCATCACATCAAATCAACCAGTATCAATTAATGATAAGAGGGCAATTCGAAAACCCCTCTTTCCTCATCGTCATCATCATCATGGATACAATGAAGATACCAGACATCACCAGAACCATCTACAAAGAAGAATAACATTTTAGTTCCAGAAGAATCATCATGGACAAGAAAGAAAGTTCACTCTGGGAGAAAAAGCATCAATTCTGCACTCGCTTTGCAAAAATCTTTTTTGGCACAGCTAGAAGACTTCATCAAAGTGGAGCCCATTCCAAAAAGGCATTTTACAAAATTTGACCAATACTGTTCTCGGATTCTTAGCAATATCTCTCAGTTCATTGTTTCTTGGACAAGTTTACACCATTCCAAATCCGTTTTCCAAAAATTGGATCGAACAGCCACCCTAGAATTATGTCTTCACTTTCGGAACGCCTGGCTTATCAAACGGTTCATCGTGCAGAGAGCGATCTTTGTAACATCACAAGAGAAAAGCAGCTTTATTAATTTACAGTCGAAAGCCACTTTTCGTTTCCTAAACCACATCTGACCTACAGAAAATTTTGCTACGGGTGACGTCACAAGTCTCTGGCGCAGCAAAGTTGGTCTGCCAACCAATCTCCTGTCAGTCAGAAACAGCTTTATCACGTTACCGTTCACCGATTCTCGAAACTGGAAATCAAGTTCACCAAAGAGACCCAGCACGCTGAACTGTTCCGGAAAAAACGGAATTCAAAAGAGCCTCCTTTCCCGATGGATCCAGAAGACGGAAATTGAATCTAAATCTCCAATAGGTTTCGAGTTTCTGCAGGAGAAAGAATGTTAAGGCCCTCAAAGATTATTCCAAACTCTACTCTACCAAATTATTCGTTTTCAAATCGAACAAGCGGATGATCTATAATCTACATTCTAGATCTACAAGATACATGAACTTCAGGATCAGCCAAATTTCAAGACAGCTCTCGACTCAACGGAGCTCCATCGACCCGGAAGGAGGTTTCATTATCCCTTTTTGCAACAACCCACCAGAATCAGTTAAAGCTTCGCTTTTGGCTCAAAAACTTGACAGTAACCCTACCAGGATCCGAAAGTGAACACGATTATAAATTTCGTTTACTTCGATCCAGTAAAAACTTTTGCAAACATTAATTTTCATCAATGAACCACAAAAGGAGAGCAAGAAGAACTGGAACCGCTAAATCAGTCTTGGCTGTACAGTCGCCTCAATATCCAAAATTTGAAACCTAAATTCAAATTTTACTCTCAAATATTCAATTCCAAATCCTCAGTTTTAGATCCTTGTTTTGAAATCCTCATTTTTCAATATCAACCAACAATCTTTCGATCCTCACAGAATTTCAAAAATTCAAATCTTTAGAGACAGAATTCCAAATGCCCGCAAATCCTCTTTGAACCATTTTCTAAGGACATCCTTGATCATCAGGAAGGCGCATCAAAAATGCGACGAGGCATCTCAAAATACAACAAGGCATTTCGAAATACAACAAAATGCAAAAAAAGACCCGAGGATCGAATTCTGGAAGAATCGGTGCTTGTAGCCGATCACGTGGGCATTCTTACGTTTATTCACCGTGGGACCTTTTTTCTCATCGAGGACAGCCGCCGTCGTGGGATTACACCACCAATACAAAAACGTAATATATTTTGTTTCATCTCTTTTTTCTAAGAGTTGTACAGCCGATCTGTATTCTAATCTGAGCCAATCACAATCCCAATATCTGGCACAAATTGACACATTCAAGTAGCTTGGAACAGCAATGGCGAACCATAAAAAATAATAGTCTGTGTCGAAAAGTAAAATTGCAAAATTATAAATCGAAAATTCATAGTTTAATTAATGCAAAAATTCTTACATTTTAGAAAGTTTATTCTCATCGCCATTCTTGTTTCTCGCTACATTAAGTACAACTTGAGGGACTATGAATGAGAAGGCCGTATAAACTCTTCCGACAACAAAAATAATAGTGTGCCCTTTTTACGGATTAATTTTTACAATCATGAGAAACAATAGAAGTAAATCATTTCCGACATTGAAATCTTGAAATTCTCGACGATACGGCAGTCGCGATCAAGGCCCTTGTTTTTGAAACTAAAGTGTTAAGTTCAGCTAAAGTTATGCGGCTGTCTAGAATTAACATTACTTGAGTTCCTTCATTTTTTTTTTATTTTCACGCTTTTGTTTCATTTTTTATTATTTTATTTGTTTTGCGCTTTTTAACCGAGAGAAGCAAATTGTGCAAGATAAAAAAGCAAGAAAAAAAAACAATCTGGTCAAACCCAGCTGGTTGCGAAAATTTCATTTCATATTGGTTTACTGATTAGATGTGAAATTTCATTCTCTCGGTTCTCAGTTAAAATGTGCAGTCATTGAGAAAATTCAACTAACATAAAAAGTGTTTCTACAGAGTTCTTGTTATTGTAGAATAATCAAATTCTAGGAGCAGAAAACATGTCTAGCTTTTGAACCATTTTTTTGAAAAACTTTTTGCTTTTGAAACAATTCTCAATAACTGCAGAGTTTATCTAAAAGTTTTTAATTGTCTCGTTTGAAACCATCAACAACTTCGACCTTTCTGATCTGCGAATAAAAACTGACACAATCTTAAAAATTATTCTATTCTGATATTTCAAGAATCGCAGACAATAGTGAATGAGGATATTCCGAATTTCTAAAAAAAAAAGTTGTAAGGTTTCAATTCGAGCCACAATTGTTTCCATTACTTTCGGTTTTTTTTTCGATTACTTTTATTATTTCGATTACTTTCAATCAAATTTGAGTTCGATGATTTATTTTTTTTATTCCAAAACAATTTAACTAAAAAATAAAAAAAAAAAGAATTACGGATTAAAAATAATTCCGAATCTACAAGCAGCAGGCAAATTACTGCTAATGTAAAGAATATGTTCTCCATCATTGATACAATATTCCGGTTGTTACTAAATTGACTGTTGATGTTTCTGTACTTATTTTAACAGAAATAATTGTTATATAGTTTTATAGAAGAAATATGGTGCGCGCGAATTTCGGAAAGAAGGTCGGACCTAGGTTTCTCGAAAGTGTGAAGAAAAAAAAAACAAAAATAGTTTTAAAAATTCATTCACGGTTTCGTGAAATGCTCTGTTTTCGAAACTCGTGCGCTGTATCCGGAGCTTTTTGAACGATCCACGCGCATCTGCTTCAAAAAAGTTATTTTTTATTATTTTACTTTTTGAGTTTTTTATATTTTATTTATTTATTTTCCGAATACACGCATAGTCGCGTTTGTGAAATGGCTTGTTTTTTTCCCTCATTTTATTTTCGTCAGTCGATCGGAATCTTAACGATGGTCGAAACATGATTTTGAAAGATATAATTGTTTGAACGAAAATTGAAAACTTGATCAGAAATTAAACTATTTGCTGCGGGCAGCAAATTATTTTTCTTTCAAGAAGGCAAATTCAGATTTTAAGAAAATTCATGAATCAATTTTTAAAATTTCTTCGACATTGTTAAGATTCCCCGACAGTTTCAAATGGTTTGGCGTAGGTTTTTATTTTCATTTTTTCTGATGCTGCTGTCGCACAGACAATAAGTGGATGAACACTACCCCGGTGAATTGAAATAGAGTCGTTTTTATTGGTCGAGAGACATTGGACGACAATTAGATTAGATAGATTTTAGGTTTTCAAAACGCTTTTCTGGTTAGATTAGAATTTAGGGAATAGAATAAGGGTTTTTCGTATTTTCCTATGAATTTGTGTGTGTATTTTCATCATTGAGTCTACTATAGGATAGAGTAGGTTAGATAGGTACAGAGGTGTCCAACGCATGAGCAACGGTGTAAACAACTGTCACTCATCAATTCCCTTTCTTACCACCTTGAATGCGTTCATGCGGTGAGCGCGATGTGGAAAGGGAAAGCGAGAATAGAATTCTCGAAGAAGCGCTCGGAGAAGGGGAAGAAAGGAGAAGTGCGCCAGCCTTGCGTTGGACACCCCTGGTATAGTACAATCGTTACTGTACCCTCAGATTTTTCGTTTGGTTTTTATTCATTTTTCCATTATGTACTTTTGAATCGTGAATATTCGAATCAATCCGTAGTTTTCCAATCTCGATATTCCTATAACGATAGATTTATCGGTCTATAGTTTCCAGGGAAAATAGTTAGTTAGTTAGTTCTAACGTTAGAGTTCAGATGTTAATTTCAAGTTAGGATAGGTGTAAAACATTTGTGGAAAGTATTCGTCGTTACAGTTTTCAAAACTTGAATAATAATTTTCGTAATTTTCATCAGAAAATATTTTCGAAATTGAAGTTTCTTTTCTTTTTTCTTTTCAGTTCTTTTATCTTTTCAGTTCTTTTTTCTTTTCAGTTCTTCTTTCTTTTCAGTTCTTTTTTCCTTTCAGTTCTTTTATTTTTGATGGTTTGTTTGGGTTCAAATTTGTTAGGATTGTTATGTTTTCGTTCATGTTTTTATTTCCTCGTTGTTGTAACAATTTATCGAAGTTGAAAGGTTCCCAGTTCAGTTTTTTTCCGACATATGCGTCATGTCTTTGTTTTTCAGGTGCTTACGTTTGTCTTCGGTTTGCTGTTCATTGTTTAACTGAATTGTTGTTTTTAAGTTTTCCTTTCGGAAGGTGCCCCATAGATTTGGGTCGTAAATTACGCTTACCGTTTTTCTGCACATTTTTATATGCGTTGTCCGTTGGATCCACTTTTTTCAGCAGAAATTTTTATCATTGGATGTTAATATTTGAGCATGCCCGTTTGTTGAATAGTTTCTGGCAACGTTGAGTTATTTGTTTATGGTTTGACACTTGAAATTTATAAAGTTCATGTTAAACATTTTTATTGTTGACCGGTTACGTTTGCATCTGATACTTTTCTTTAGCTAGTTGAAGTTATTCGTTTTCAGTGTTTGTTTCAATATCTTATTACGTTTTCATTCACTCTTTGTACGTTGATATTAAGTTTGGCCTCCAAAACTATTACGTTTATCATTTTGGTTTATAAAAGTTAAATTTGGGAGAAAACAACTACACGTATTCAATACAAAATTATAGCAAAATTCTTCAAACATCAACAAAAATAGGACAGTGAAAATAATTGTTAAGACTTTCCACATTTTCCATTCTGGTTATTGAATACGTGTCGTTGTAATTCTACATTTCCGGAAGTTAGTTCTTTTGAATCGAATCTCATGTTATTGTTCAGATTCAACGTTGATTTAACTTCAACTGTTTTACCATCTTCGATATTGTCATTCTGCCGTTAATAAAAAAACAGGAATCCTCCTCTGAGTACAATATCAATTTTATCACACCGTTGAAATAAAAATGTTAAAAAATTGTTTAAGATGCTTGAGCAAATCATATCAAAAAAACAGTTAATGTGGTGCTACATGTTTTGTTTTTAAAAATGATGCGGGTTATGTATTTTGTTTAGACTTCGATCCCTACGACCAATCCCACTCCAAATTCAATTTCCTTCAAATTGTTATAGCAACGACTGTTTTTGTTAAGTTGCGAAATCATCACCACTCTTACCTCGTGAACCCAAAAATGTATTATTCGATACTGCTCCTTAATTTTTCTCATTTCTTTCCAAAAGACCCTGCCTTTTCTGATCCTTTGTTAAATTTTCCGTAATATCCATATTTTAGAAGATTGTTATGGAGACAAGTGAAGTGTATCTGATGGAAAATGCATCTGACTGCAAACCGAAATTCGTACATAGTTTGGTAATTTTCATAACCGAGTTTTTGTGTATAATTATTTGTAAACAGATCAATTTCCAACAAATTAACCCTTGAAACTTCAAATACCCAGTTTTAAGTACTCCATTATAGTTTAATTACATTTTTACAATTTTTGCGTTAATTTTACTTATAATATTTCGATGAAGTTTGGTTTCACCATTGTGCCTTAGTAAGAGAATGGCGATTTACGATACTTTCCACAAAAGCTAGACCTAAGTTAGATTTTAAATCGTAGTATAATGCAAATAAAATGTTCGAAGAAACATGCTATTTTACAAGTGTCACGTGTGCGTAGTTTTGTATGCTTTTTATAATAAAAATAAAAGAAAGCAAAAAAAAATTGTATTTACTGTATAACCCTTATCCTTCCTTGTAACTAGATTGAAAAAATGTGTAGGATAATCACAAAATAATTAACATAAATGTAAATTCGGTAAATTTATTTTTTTGTTCTCCAATTGTTTGGCTCTTAGTAGATATATATTACAGTCTCTAACGGACGAAATAAATCTGAATTTCTTAAAATAAAAGACGTTTTAATGACAATGATAAAAATGCGCTAGTGATGAATTGAGTGATTATAAGCAAGGACTAATATAGACATTTTATCTCGTGATAGCAAAATTTGATAATGATTATTCATAGAGTAGTCGAACTTATAGTTCTTGTTTAATTTTGCAATCTTCTATTTTTAGAAATAATAATTAACTTGTTTATGCAAATCAAATTATAGTTAGGTGCTTTACGAGCAGTATATACCGATAAGAACGATAAGACTCGATAAGACCCGCCATTTCATTCAAAGATAGATATATTTTATTGAACATTTATGAATGTATTCTATCGAATAATTTCAAATAATGGTTATATGAAAATACTCATTGACAATTCTACTATATAACGAAACTAGAAAATAGATTCTTCATCTATATTAGGAATAATTTTTCAACTTTTTCCAAATATTTTTTCCAACTGACATAACGAAAGTTTTTGATAAGAGATTCAGAAAAGTTGATTTTCAGAACAAAATAAGAAGTCTTTGCAAGCCTTGAAATTCGTTTGTTACTATTTTTAAATCATAAAAAAAAATCAAATATCTGATGTGACCTAATATTAATGAATGAAAACTAGGTAATAGGTAGGTACTCTTAATATGCAATATACGTATAGCAAATATTAATTTCGAATAATTACATAATTTATGCGTGGTACCATTAACAAATGAAGCATATTAGTTCATTAATTATTACTCCTTGTTTAAAAAGATGATATTTCCATTAACATTATTCAAGAAATGTTTTTAAGCGTCAATTAATTACATTAATTTTTGATTGAAATGGAAAATAATGTTTAGAATAATTTTTCAAGTATATAATAAACAAGGTATTGAGAATGATGTCAAATTATCAACTTTTGAATGGATAAAAATGATAATTATTTCATTATTATGAAAGTTTAATTACATAATATTAAAAAATATGGTTCCCTTCCAATAGATTTATCCATCTTTCTTGCAGCAAAATGTCAAAAAAGTTGTTTCCAAATAACTAAGGTTGACAAGTAGCTGAAAACCCATTTTTTTCTTCCTTTTGAAACGTTTTCTGGCAAACCAAAAACGTTTGGAATTATCGGTAAGCAAAACGTTTTGAAAATGTTGGATACTTCCGCTGATTTTTGTCAGCCTAGATTCTAGAATCCCAGGTCAAAGATATCTTTGCCCAGGTGTCATTCTACCTAATGAAACTAAAATGAAAACGTCCCCATGCAGCCTTGCTAATTGCCAGAAATGAGGTGGTGCTTCTGCGAACTAAAATTGAAAATCCACACTCTTACTTGAGTATGGTAAAACAGGACTGCATTTGAAAAATGAAAGAACGTCGGTAGGGAAGGAGACCAGACTGGGTAATTCACTAATTCCATCGGAGGTGACAACTTATCAAGAAATTTGGAAATCTTTTAACGTTAATTATTTAGATAAATTTACAATAAAAAATCGTGTGAAACTCATTCTAAGAGGGTTTTGAGACACAGACTTTCAATGTTGTATAAAAATTCAAAATTCAAAGCTGCGTCTAGGGCCTAAAAAATGTATGCGATCGATAAGATAAGATCAGAAATCCCGCTCATTGTCAAGCGGGCTTCTGAGCCATGAAATTTATTAAAAAATTTTTGATACAATATTTCGGATCTGCGACTCGGGAAACCCCTAGAATATGAGTTTTATACGAATGAGATAGTGTTTTTTATTTTATACAAATTATGGCATGTGTGACCAATTATTAAAAAAAAATTACAAATAATCGAAATCATCATCACAGCCTAACAAATTTTGTATGGATTCAAGAACATGACATGCCTCATCAAATTTCTAAAGAAAGTTAAAATATATAAAAAAAAAGAATATTAATGCAGAGGTTCTCAATTACTATTTTTCGACGGTATCTTTTTTTCATAAAACAAATTATTCAGGATACATTTTTCTTATCACTAAAAATTGCAAGTTTAAAGAAAAGTTAAGCTATTCAATCCTGATTTAATTTTATTCCAAATGAAATTTTCTGTATCCATTATTCTTTCAAGCTTCGAAAAAACAGAGGGATACACCAGTAGTATACTAAAATTGTCGAAATTCCATTTTCCGTAATCAAAAGATTATCTTGACCAAAACTGCTGAACATGATTAACTTCCAAAA
This sequence comes from Neuroterus valhalla, assembly GCA_011762715.2. NCBI lineage: Eukaryota > Metazoa > Arthropoda > Insecta > Hymenoptera > Cynipidae > Neuroterus > Neuroterus valhalla. The sequence continues at coordinate 25,812 of WSXT02038411.1, forward strand.
TTATCTGCAGAATCCAATAATTTCGAAGGATCAGAATAAATCGATAATACAAATCTAGAAACTTTGTACCAGGTAATATTTATTATAAAAAAACTAATATTAAAAAAAACTTTTTGTATATTATTGGACAATATCAGGGTATATTTCAAAAATATTCGAATGTGTTGAAAAGAAAATCAATTAGGGAGAATAAATTAATAATCATTCCCCTGGCTACAACAACTATTTAGCCTACATAAAACTAAAAATATGTTTACCCCAAAAAGCACAAAATTAACAAAAAACTGACCAAAGAGGAATATGGGTTTCTTGAAAAAATCGACTTTTAATATTTTCAGAAGGGCGGCTGCTGCTATGCAATCTGGAAAGTCTTCATCAAATCAAAAGTTATATGATTTTCAAGAAAAAAGTGAGATTTTGTAGAAAACAGAGCACCAAATTAAAATAAGCAGAACGTTGCAAACATTTTTTCTTTGCTAAAGGGAAAAATACGTTACACCTTATTTCCTCCGGAAAACAATATAATTATTTCGTTCCCGAGAGATTCTTTGATTCCAAGTGTATAACGTGCCTGATTTGAGATGGATTTTATTTGTTTTTTTTGTACAATAAACCTACTTATTCAAATTATTATTCATACTATAGAGTCAAAAACAATCATGTTTGCACTAAAGTTGACACATTTTAAAGTGGATATCTTAAGACCTATTTAACCTACTGTTTTCAACAAAAATGTACACAAAAATTCTGATCGAACTTAATATTTTGTTTTTGTCCCTCCCCGACAGTAACGTTGCCATTTACTTAACACACATTTCCCGTTCAGTGAACGTTTTTTTTCCTGTTTCTAATAAGTTAGGCTTAGTTCATGAAACACTTAAAATTTAAAAGATTTCAAATCGAAATATATTTTATTTTGAAACTAGTATCATTAGCAAATGGACGAGTTTTCAACAAAAAGTTAAATTTTCAAAAATGAATATGTTTTTAGCAAGATAGTAAATTTTTAACTGATTCAATAAACTTTCAACAATGTAGCGTAACGCATGACCTAAGAAGATGAATGTTCAACCGAGAAGATTTATCTTTTACCAAGAAAGAATAATTTTCGACAAAATTAGGTTTTTTTCATGCATATTATCCAATTTTGAAGCCAAGAAGGCAAATTATATACAAAAAAGTTAAATTGAGAACTCAGAAATATATTTTTTCAACGAGAAAGTTAATTTCCCTACTAAATGCTTCGTCTTTCGGAGAAATAGTTGAATTTATAAGTTTCTAACATTTAAAGGATAAATTTTTGCTAAAAAATGTAATAATTTTATTTTTTACAAACGGGTCGCTTATTACAAAAAATAGATTTTCAATGATGTAGTTAAACTTCCAACGAAGTGTTTGAATTTTCAACCAATAAAGATGAATTTTTGTGTAATCAGTTTGTTTTCAACCAGAATAATTAATTTTCTACCAAGAAGAATAATGTTCTTTCAGGAAAATCAGATGTTTACCTGTCATAACTGGTAAATTTCAAGATATTTCAATTTAGGACTTGATAGTTTTATTTTTCTATTAGGTTATCAAATTTTTATGCCTGAAATACAAGCCAATAGTGGATTTTTCTTAACGAGAAGATATGAGTTCTTTGGCAAACATATAATAGCTCATAATTTATTAAAAAAGTTTAAAATATTAAATGAAAAATATTTAAGTTCCACGGCAAAAATTTAATTCCAAAAAAACTATTTGAATGTTTTTTTCATTTTTTTCTCGTTGTTCCGTTGCAGTACTGAGCATTAATAATTCAATTTGTGACGAATTTTGCAAAAAATCAAAGATTTGACGTGAAAATTGGTGAAGAAAAAATATAAATATTGTCAGTCTATTTTTTCCATAACACACGCAGATGCCGATGTTCATGATGTCTTCCAAAGTCAATTTTGATTTCAAAAATGTATATCTTAAAATTATTTTGAAGAGTTCCAATAAAGTTGTTTTTTTTATGCACTGAAAGATGATTAAAATAGTCAAGAGTATTTTGGTTATAGAGATTCAATTCTTCAAAATGCTTAGAGATCTAATCAAATCTGAGTAAATGTTGTACAATAATGATTTAATTCTTTTAATATCCGCATAACGGTATAATTGAGAAAAGTATCACTATCAAGACTGACAAAGTACGTTGAAAAAAATGTAACTGAAACTTTAAAAAATCTGCCCGCTGCGCGGGTACATTCTCATAGCGCGCTGGGCGCACGGCTCGCTTCGCTCGCAAGTTTGAGCGCGCCTACGGCGCGCGTTATTCGGATCTCGCGCTTCGCGCTCGATAATGTATTTACCTCGCGCTACGCGC
>WSXT02038412.1:0-13438 GCA_011762715.2 Neuroterus valhalla
AAAATTTCCAAAAACGTCTTTTTTTCTTATGGAAAATACGTGTTAAACTTCACGGGGCTTGCGGCACCTCTAAATATATTTTTTTTCAAAACAAAAAAATGCATTTTTTTTTGTGGATTCGAACAAATTTCCGGGCGCTTTGCATGAAAATTCGGAACAAGTTTTCGTAATACATTTTTGGACCACCCTACTGGACAAGCACTGATCTCGGCCAATGCTGTACCTTGAAAGCGGACAGTACCCAAGCACGCAATTTCACTAATGCGCGAACGGAAGAAAATCTTTAAGATTCCTGTGTAATTGAAAGGGAAAAATATACAGTATTTCGAAAATCTCAAAAAAAAATCCGTAGATTCCAAACGATTTCGAAGATTTCTAGGTTCCAATTGACTTTTGAAAGATATTCCTCACTCAAAGGAAATCCTTACATTAATAATGAACGCACCAAATAAGGAAAGGTCGTAAAGAGGGTGACCCCGAATGTGATGAAACTCTTTGAAAAAAAGAGTCATCTTGATTATGGAATTTCTTTTTCCATTATTTTCCAGTATTTCTTCGAGTGACATTTCAACCCTTCGTGGACCTTTACTTTTTACGGGACGCAGCGATCCCAAGATCTGAGGCTGTAGCAATGTAGCACCCCTGCATTATTTATGCGCCGTACACAGGGTGAAAGGGGTGGGCGCGAGAGCAGAAATACTACTTTCGGAACTTGGAAAACTTCTGACGGAAACCACCGGGCGCGGCAAGGCGGAAATTTATGGATTTTGTTTGTACTCGTTGCAGACGCCGCTGTCTTTGATTTACCGTAGGGACGTCTCCGAAGAGATATCAAGGACATGAGATCGAACGCAACCCTCGTCGATGACGGAAATAATGTATTGAGCCAATCGAGGCTTAGGAGGTGTGAGGGTTGAGAAACGGAAGCGGGGAAAATGGAAGAAACTAGAGACGAATTGAAATCAAGGAAGTGAAGGAGAAGACGAGTTTCTTATCTCTAGTTCATGTTTTGTTTCTCCCCTCTTTTTTCGGAATCCTACACCTCTTCACTCACCTCCAATTTCCTTCACATTTTCCCTCCCTATCCTTCAACACTTTCCTTCTATTCCCTCCTCACTTCCTCTCCTCCCCCTGGATACTTTCCCTCCTCACTCTTCCACACCTAATCACTCACATCTTATCTTTTCCTATGGCCCATTTCAGCTGCATCAATTCTCCAACCCTAACTTCCAACTCCGCACCTCCTGCCTCTGACTCTCATGCTTTTACTATCCCTTAGAACATTTCCCCACTTTAGCACCATACCATTCCCCGCTCCTATTACCCCTCTCCTAATATTCTTTTTCTTCTTTATACTCCTCACTTTTCCTTACTTCTATCCCACCACCTCCTATTTCCACTTTTTTCCTCCTCACCCCTCAACACTTTCCTTCTACTCTCTCTACACTTTCTCTCCTCTCCCTTAACACTCCCTTCTACCCTCTTTACACTTTATCTCCTCTCCCTCAACTTTTCTCTCCTCCCCTCCACATTTCTTTGCTCCCCTCGACACTTTCCTCCTCTTTCTTTCACACCCAACCACTCACATCCCATCCCTATTGTACATCATCCCAAACTTGCACATCAGCCCTCCTATTCTCAAAGCCCTCATTTGCAACCCCTTCCCCTCACCGCCACCATGAATTTCCTCTTCAAATAACTCCCTGATCTTCGTTAAAATTCCTCCACTAGCCCTATCTTTCTTCTCCAATCTCCTCTTAGAGCCTCCACCTAAACCCCCTTTGGTAGCCTTGGTTCTACCCTGCCCCACTCCTTGCCAGCTTCCCACTTTCCTGTCAGTCCAACAATACTGTTTGTGGATTTTAAAGCAGCATTGGACTCCGTAACCAGGGAGGAGAGAAGAGGAATCCGGGACAGGAAGGTACTTAGGGAGTGCACTAAGCCCTCGTCTGTTTAGTATCCTTTTGACATCCCTTTTGGCCCATCTTCCCCTGCATCCATTTCCTACCCTAACTTCCAACTTTGCACTTCACACCTCTTACTTCAACGCTTTTACTATCCCTTGAAACACTTTTCCCACTTTGACACAGTAACGATTCCCCACGCCTATTACCTCTCTTCTTATTTTCTTTCTCTCCTTTATGCTCCTTACTTTCCCTAACTTCTATCCCATCACCTCCTACCTCCACTTTTTCCTTCTTACCCCTCAACAACTTCCTTCTACCTCCTCCACACTTTCTTTCCTCCCCCTCGACACTTTCTCTCCTTACCTGCACACTTTCTCCACTTTCCCTGGAACCTTCCTCTCCTTCCCCTCCTTCCCACGACACTTCCCCTCCTCACTCCTTCACACCACTCACGTCTCATCTCTTGCTATGGCTGATCTTCCCTTGCATCCATTTCCCAACCCTAACTTCCAACACCGCACTTCCCACCTCTGACTCCTATTCTTTTACTATTTCTCATATCACTCTCCTCACTATACCACCATAACGATTCCTGGCTACTATTTACCCTTTCCTTATTTCCTTTTACTCCTCATTACTCCTTACTTTACCTCACTTCTATCGCCTCACCTCCTTCCTCCATTTTTTGTCTCTACTTTACCGCCTAAATACCTATCTTACTTCATCCTTCTCCTTACTATCTTCCCTACTATCTATCCTGTATTATTCCCAATCTAAACTTTAAGGATTTTCGCCCATGGCTATCAAACCCTGAGCTTGACTTCCGAAAGAATTAAGGTAAAAGAAGCCCTTAAATATTGCGTTTTAACACCATCAAACGAGGAATTTTATGTTCATATGTATAAAGAAATTGAACATTTTCTGAATTGTCTAAAAAACTTAACTGTGCACCAGTGAGGAGAAGTGGAATTTTCCTAATGAGTGTATGTTTTTAATACAGGTCATAAGAGAGCGCTTATCAGCCACAGGCTAGTGCAGCAATTTCCATCAGAATGATTTCAGGATGAAATAATGCATTGAACCAGGTTTAGAAGGTGGGAGAGTTGAAGAACGGAAGCGAGGAAGATGAACGAGAGAGGAATTGAAATAAAGAAAGTGAAGAAAGTGAAGGAAAGGAAGCTTCTTATGTTTATTTCATATTCTATTTCCCCCTCTTCTTTCCATATCCGACGCCTCTCCACTCTCTCTCCACATTTTCTCTCCTCGCCACTAAACACTTTCTTTCACCCGCTCAACACTTCCTCTCTTCCTCCTACACACTTTCCCTTCTTACTCTTCCACACCTGATCACTCACATCTAATGCCTTCCAATGGCCCATCTGCCCCTGCATCCATTTCCCACCTCTAACTCCCAACCCCACACTTCCTACTTCTAACTCCTATGCTTTTACTATCCCTTATATCGCTCCTCCCAATTTTCTACTATAACTATTCCTCGCTCCTATTGAACCTCTCCTTATTTTCTCTTACTCCTCCTCATTATTCTGCACTTCCTCGAATCTATCTTCTTAGCTCCTGCCTCCACTTACGTCCCCTTTACTTCAGTGCCTAAATTCCTATCTTACTCCATCCGTCTTCTTACCATATGTCCTCCTGTCTGTACCATATTCTTCTTGACGAAAGCTTTGAGGGTTTCTGCTCAGGGCTTTTGAACCCTGAAATTTATTTTCGAAAGAAAAAGAGAGTAAGAGGGGCTAGGGCAGAAATTTTCATCAGGATGATATCAAGATGAAATAATGCATTAAGGCAGCCAATTTGCGAAGGGTAAAGAAGAAGACGAATCTCTTATATCTAGATAATGTCAGATTCTATCCGATCACATTTGATCCGATTCTATCTTCCCCTGATAACCCTTCACGTTCTACGCCTCCTCACTGCCCATCCCTTAACATCGCGTCTTCCTCCAAATTTCTTCGTTTGCTCTTGTTCGTCCTTATTTTTTTTAACTTCTCACTTTCCCATGCTTCACACTTCTTATCTTCTCTTTTATTTCACTTTCTCTTCACTTTTCCCAAAAAATCTGTCACATTAATGAGGAAGAAGCTAAGGCAAAAGTAGAGGGGATAAAGTTGCCGGAGACAAGCCAGACGGGAAATTCAGTATGCTAATAGTAAAAGAAGTGAGCAAGTCCCTCTTTCTTCTACTTCCTTCATCTCTCTTTTGTTGGTCTGAGCCTTAAAATGACTCTTTGGAAAACTCTGTTCACTCCTCACTTCTTATCTCATCAGTTATCCCCTCCCCACTCATTCTCAAGCTCTTAATTATCTTCCACATTTCTCCCTCAGTTTTTACATGTTTCAACTCCTCTTCCAGATCTTCCTCTGTCCCTTGCTCTTTCCTTTAATACATCAACCTTATTTCCTTCCGCATTTCGACATATTCCTCCCACTTCAAAGTTTCTCATTCCATTCTTTGTACTTCTTTTTAACTTTTGAAACTAATTTCTCCTTACTGTTCCTGGTATTTCTCTACAGCCTCCTCCATTAATATCTCTTTCCCTTCTACTGCAAATCTCTCCGTCTCCTCCCACCCTCGCGTGTACTCTCCGTGTTCGTCCCCTGTTATCATATCATCCGTGACCGTCCATCCTCTATCCATCATCCAGCTTCTTAAAATACCCCCTTCTTATCCATAAACGTGTCCTTCGACCTCTTTTTAAAACTTTGCTCATCCATGTAGGGACTCCCTTCCCTCCATTTCCCTCCAGTAAAACCATTCCTTCCTCTCTCTCGCCTACAACATCTTGCACCCTAGTTTCAATCCTTTCTATCTCATTCCTATTGTACATCGTTCCAAACTTGCGCAGCACCCTTCTATTTTGAAACCCCCTCCTTTCTTCTTCAACCTAATCGCCTCATAGAGCTTCCTACTAAACCCTTTTTGGTAGCCTTGGTTCTATCCGCAATGCACGTTTCATTCAGTCCAACAACACTGTTTGTGGATTTTGGAGCAGCATTGGACTCCGTGAGCAGGGAGTCTAATGCTTGGACGGAAAGATGGAAGAGAAAGGAAAAGGGGGAAAATATAGGTAAGAAGCAAAAATAGGTAATGTAGATGTATGGGCAGAAATTTTTAAGAGAGATTGGAAGCCTGATCTCAAATCAGCTTTTGAGGAATCACCGCAATGGCAAAGTTTGTACATCCATTCGATACATCAAGAGATTCAAGGATTTCCTTGGAAGCAGTAGAAGAGAAGGGGGAGGAACTCCGAGAGACGACTTGAAGAGATGAGTCGATATTGTGAGCCTTTAAGGGTATTAGCCGGTGTTGTAACGCGTAAGCAAACAGATACAGATGCGTTCCAACATTGGCTAATCACCTTGGAATAGCTACCCAACATTGCATCCTCTCCGTCAAGATTTCGTATCCATTTATCGGTGGAGCAGGGATGGATTACGTAAGTAAGGACTAATTTAATTAAACCGTCTGGCTAAGTTTAGTCAAGATTGGTGGCAACACTGACTCCATTGCAAATCTAATCTTTTCATATCTCCATCCGGATGTTGCAAGTACTGAAAAAGGGATGCACTAATATATATGCATACTATTTCCTTTTTTCCATTACTTCTTTCTACCTCCTTCCGCTGACTCCTTTTTTGGAAGTATTCCCTAATATCATTTTTACCTCTCCTATCACCATTTCCATCCGTCCATTTATATCTCCATCTCCTATTTTAACCATCTTCATCTTTCTTGTCAGTTCTGCTATTCCCTCTTCTAACTAATCACTCTTTCTGCACCTTTTTCTAATCTCCTTTGTTGTTTTCCGTTCGCCTGTTAGTCATCTCTCTGCTGTCACTATAAGTCGTACAAACTTCCCTATTTTTAGCCTTCTATTGTTTTCCCTGGCCTAAACGTCCACAATGGCATAGTCTATCAATGTTCCCATTTTTCACACCATATAAGTGTACTCTCCTTTCTCATCACCCTCAATATTCCCGTTTGAAATAAGCCATCCCGTCTTTCCTGATCTAGTAACTCCTTTCCCTATCAATTCACTGCTTTGTCCTTAGAAGTCCTCCCAGTTCTATCCCCTTCTTCCTCTCATTCTTGCCTCCTCCTTCTCCTCATCTTGCATTGAAATCTCCTCCTATGATCAAATTCACACCCTCTGCTTTTCTTTTCACGCACTTCTTCCACTCATCGGTTCTGCTCTCCATATCTCCATTAACATATTCTCCAACTATCTCCCACATTTCCATTTCTATCATTATCTCTTCTGACATATTACCTTCCTTCTTTCCCTTTGGACCATTCACATCTTTCTTTTTCTCTATTTAATCTCTCCCTATACTCATCACCATCCCTCCCATTGCTCTATCCTTTTTATACTTTCTCTTCACTTCTTGTCCCTTTCACCTGTGTCCTTTTGAAAACCATATACTCATATACTCATATATATACTCATATACTCTTTCCCTGCACTCCTCATTTAGCTACGCTCGATTATTATCACGACTTCCCATTGCTCCGACTTTTTCCTAAATTACTCATCATTCTTATGTTATTCAGCTACATTCCAATAGAATATCTTCTATTCCTCCTTTATTTTATTCTTCATTATCTTTGCTCCCCCTTCATCACTTGCTCTTCTATTTTTCCTTTCTTCCGTTTCTTTCTCAACTTTCTCTCACTTTTTACATTTCACTAGGTCCTCCCTCTCTTCATCCCAATCCTATTATATGCCTTTTATCTGTAATTTTTCATGCCGAACTCACGCATTTTTTCCTTTCCCTTCTTCCTCTTCTGCCGTTTTCTCATCTTTGAATTTCATTTGTCATTTTTCCCAAGTCAAATAATTCTCTATTCTCTGCTCACTGCCACATAAAAGCTCCTTCTCTGACCCCACCGCTCTCTTATGCTCTCTATTCTCTAATTCACTTAGCGCTATTCATCATTCCTTCCCTCGTCCCCTCTTATAATTTCCACTTTCTTCAGCTCTACCTTCGCATTCATCCTATCTTAACTTTATCTCATCTTCCCTTCTTCGAACTTCTGAAATGAGCTTTGAACTTTTTCCAACCTGCTTTTCAACTGCTTCATTTTTTTCTAAGGCTTCCCCTGCTTCTTCAGTTTTTGCTCTAAGTTCTGCATCCTTCTCTCCTAATTCTCCTTGACTTCTTCCTACTGCTGTATTTATTTCCTGAGTTTTGCCATTTCCCGTCTAATTTCCTGCTTCATCTCTTCCCCCCTTTCCCCCTGCCTTTATCAATTCATTACCATCACCTCTATCATGACTTGCCAATCTGCTTTAAATATTCCCCTTCCATCTTTCTCTCGTTATGCACTAGTATATTTTCTTTTCCCTTTTCATCTCTATAATTATTGGATAATCTAGTCCAGGGGTGTCCAACGCAAGGTTGGCGTGCTTCTCCTTTCCTCCCCTTCTCCAATCGCTTCATCGAGAATTCTCTTCTCGTTTCCCCTTTCCAAATCGCGCTCACCGCATGCACGCATTCGAGGTGATAAGAGAGGGGATTCACGAGTGACAGTTATTTACACCGTTGCTCACGCGTTGGACACCTCTGATATAGTTCGCCACTGCTAGATTTGGAAGACGATTCAATTTGTTGCATATCTACAGATTAAGCTAGCGGTTTCCACCAAAATTATCGATATAGATTTTTGGAAAAAATAACAGTTTTTGAACATTTTGAGGTTATGTAAACATTATTACCGATAATGAGCGTACGGATTGCAGAACGACCGTAGCGCGTGGACTCAGCCAGTGTAATAGGCAAGAGAGGGGATAACGCGTTGCTACGGGCCGAGTTGATTGGACCAAACTTGGCTTTCAAATTATTGGTCCAATGAATTCGGCCCGTAGCATGCGTTATCCCCTCTCTTGCCTATAAGAATGGCTGAGTTCACGCGCTGAGGTCACCCTGCAATCTACTCTTTGGCAGCTACAGGTTAAATTCGTGTGTTTCGTCTAAAAATAGTTTCCTCAGCAAAAAACTACTAGATTTGAAACCAATAAATTTTTTTTCTAAATTTAAATATCAGAATTGAAAAAGAAAATAAATGGATTTTCTTCATAATTCGTCCTTTTCAATAGACAACTATTTTGATGAAATTTAATCCATTTGGCTGAAAATTGATATGTTCCGGCTGAGGGTTCCACTATTTTCTAGAATATTCATCACTTTCGGTTTACTTTAACAGTTCCTCATTCAAAATCGAAATATTCTTCTTCATTTATAATGTATCCCCTAAGGGGTTGCATAACTTCCGTTCCTTCCTATACAACAATTTTCTTCTTTCTCTTAGCCTAACTTATTTCCTAGTATATACATACATACATATAGAACTCTTATCCTAACGCATAACGCAACATGACGGGGTGCCTTATAGACTAAGAGCGAGCGAGTGAACGACGAGTGATCGAGTGTTTGAGTATTTTGAACGATTCGAGCGAGAGAACGAGAGAAGAAGAGCGCAATCCTATTCTACTTAATTCTACTTATTCTTACAGTACAATTTCATCCACACTATTTTATTGTGTGACTTCCGTTTCCTTTTTCTTTCTCTTCTCTTCCACCTCAGCCATTTCCTTTGCTCAATCATTCTTTCATTTTATCTCATTCGCTCCTCTAGCTCTCTCCAATTCCCTCATCCACTCCCCCCCCCTGTTCTTTCTCTCCCAAAATCATTACCACGTTCTCTTGCCAGCTCCCTTTATCTTCCATTCCTCTCATACATCCTTCCCAGACATGTTCCCTTGTTTCTTCTTCCCATTCACATATTCTGCACTTTCTTCTTTCCTTTTCTTCCCAATACATCGCCTCCCTGACCTCGTTCCCCAATCTAAATCTTGCTATTCTTGTCCATCTTTTTTCTCCCCACCCCTTCTCCAAATACTTTGGCAGTCCTTCGTTTTTCATTATCTTATACCATTTATTGTATTTTGATTGATTATTCTTCCCCCATCTTTCCATTAAATGACTTTCCTTGTCTTTCCCTTCTAATTCTTCAAAATTTACACCGATTTTCTCTCCTACATGTCAATCTGTAAGGAACTCCCTCCTTTCTTCTTCCCATTTCGTTAACTCGATCGCCCTCCCTCTTCTTTCTTCTACCTCCTTCAGACATTTTTTCACTAATTCTCCTCCTTTTTCTTCCCTTAGCTTTTCTTCAGATTTCCATGCCCTCTTCCCTGCTCTGATACACAATTTCTCCATTTGCATTTCCTCTCTCACCATGTATCTAGGTGTCCTCCAGTCCACTCCTAGCGTCCATCTAACATACCGTTTCTGCAAACTTTCCATCTCTTCCCTTTCCTTCCATCCTTATATTTCTGCCCCATATCCTAAACCGGCCATACCAGGGTATCAAACAACCACATTCTTCTTTTCCAATCTCTCTTGAATCTTCTTTTTCCTTAACCCCGTTGCTGCTCCATCATCCCTGCCGCTTTTCTTATTCTTTCTCTTATATGTGCCCCATGATCTCCGTTTGCTTGCAAGGTGTACCCCAAATATTTAAACTTCTTTGCTTCTTCTATCTTCACTCCCTTCCATCTCCCAGTCCATGCTTTTTTCCTTCTCCCTCCTTTTCTGAACCTCATCATCTTCGTCTTACCTTCATTCAATTTTTATTTCTTCTCATCTAAGTATTTCTCCAACCCTGTAATTAGCCCCGCCATTCCCTCTTCATCTTCTGCCATCATTGCTATATCATCTGCGTATGCAAATTTAAATATCTTCATTTTCCCTATCTTTACATTTCTCCATCTTTTTCTGTTCATTCTTTCTTCTAAGTCCGAGATCAAGATGTTGAATAAGAGTGGGTTCTGGAGACACCCTTGTCTTACTCCTCTTACCAACCAAAAACTATCGTCTACTTGATCAGGTACATGCACCCTGCTTTTTGTCTCACGAAAGATTTCCGAAAGTCTCTTTATCAGACCTTCCCTAATACCTTTTTTCGTCATAACCTTTTCCAACTCTCCCCAGTCCAGAGAATCGAATGCCGCTTTTAGGTCTACGAACATCGCTATCATACCTCCCTTCTCAATATCCTGGTTTACCCTTTTCCTTCTTTTTCTTTCTTTATTTACTACTTTCCAACCCTCTTCTTCTTTTCTAGCCTTTCTCACCTCATCTTCAAACCCCCTATTTTCCTCCTCTTTTTTCTCATCGCACATTCCAGTATATTCATTCTTCTCTCTTCTATACTCATCTCCACTACTTTTTCCTTTCCTCCATCTTCTCAGCTCTTTTCTCACTTCCTTCTTTTTCTCTTCACATTCCTCATCCCATCCATTTCTGTTCCCTCCCCCCTAACTTCTTCCTTGCTTGTTTCCTCTGAAACTCTTTTTATTTTTCCCATCATTATTCTCATCTCCTCATTTACATTCCCTTCTCCCATTTTTACATTCTTTAGCTTCTTTTTAAATTGCTCTCTACCTTCTATTGACCAATCCCCTCGTTCTGTTCTTTCTACCTTTAATTCCTTTTTAACCGTATCTTCAGCAGTCTTATTACCCTCTAACGTCAGTATTAATGGAAAGTGATCAAAATCTATATATTTTCCTACCTCTAGTTTCTCGACCTCCTCTGTTACCTCGTCGACCCCTATCACATAGTCAATTCCCGTTCCCTTCTCGCCTCCCAAACGTGTATATTCACCTTCCACATCCCCCTCTATATTTCCGTTCATGATAAACCATCGCATTTCCTTTAAGCGCCTAAACAATTTCTCCCTTTCCCATTCAGTATTTTGTCTGTGGATTTTCTCCCTCGCTCTTCCCCCCATTCCTTTCCTCCTTTCTCTTCTGTTCTTGCATTGAGATCTCCCCCTATTACAAGCTTTATTTCCTCTTCACTCCCTCCCATCAGTTCTTTCATCTCCTTAGGTTTCTCCTGCATATTTCCATTCACATATACTCCCACAATCTTCCATCTCTTTCCTGCCATCTTTATCTCTTCTACCAATATTCCTTCAATGTCTTCCTTCATCACTCTCCCATCCTTCTCGGCTAGATATTCCTCCCTTATTCCCATCACCATTCCTCACATTTCTCTGACTTTCGTATTCCTCCTTTTTGGATTTTGGCACTGCCAACTGCAACCTCTTGGTAACCCTCCTCTTATGCTTTCCCATTCCTCTCCAATACCGCTACATCCCAGTAACATATTTTCCATTCACACCTTTCTTCCTTTCCTTTTTGCTTTCTTCTATTTCTTATTCTTCCCTTTTTCCCTCCTTTCTTCTCCAGGCCCCCGACACCAGACTTTTTACTAACTTTCCTGCCTCTTCATCGCAACCCCACCATTTATCTTGTATTCCTTTTTTCCCGTACTTAACCCACATTTCACTTCCGTTCCTTCTCTCCTCTTCTGCTATTTTCCTTAACTCATACTTCACATTCCTTTGTTTCCATGTCCGATCATCCTCGATTCTCTGCTCACTCCCATGTACCTGCCTTTTCTTCATCATTACGTCCCTCATCTTCCCTATTCTTCAATTTTACCAGTGCCATTTCATCCCTTCTTCCATCATCCTTTCCGATACTCCTAACTTCTATTAGTACCTTCGCATTCATCCTATTGGATACATCTTGTACACCTTCCTTCGAATCCCTCCCCTCCAATCTCATTCCTTTTATTACTATATTGTTTCTTCTTTCCTCTCTCTCACCCCTTCCCATTCTTCTCTCTATTTTTCTCAACCTTTCCTTATTCCCATCCGCCTTCTCCCTCTTCCCATTTCTACTTTCTGGATTGCGTTTTGCATTCTTTTTATCCTACTTTCTTACTCTTCCACTCTTTTCTTTGGCACTTCCTGCTTTTCTAGTTTTCGCTCTAGACTTTGCATGCTCTTCTCCAAATTTTCCCTAACTTCCTCCCATTTTTCCATTTCTCTCCTGAGTTCCGCCATTTCCCGTCTTATTTCCTCTTTTATTTCTTCCCCCTGTTCCTCCTGTCTCTTTTCTTGCATATCCATCACCTCTACCATTATTTTACGGATTTCTAACAAATTGAGGTCTTTCAACGCCCCTCCAACTTCATCTCTGTTTCCCTCCGTTTTTTCAATACTGCTACCTTTTTCCCTCGGCGGTGTCCTCACTATTTTCTGTGTTTTTGAGGTCGCTCCTACTTCCTCCGTTTCTTCATTACTCCTCTCCCCTCTTTTCCTTTTAATTAAACTTTCTTTGGATCCCAAACTTTTTGCTCCTAACCTTTCCCTTTATAATGTCTTTTTATATTAACCCCTCCCCTTCCTTTCATTTTTCTCCCCTTTTGGAGTTTCAAAAACTTCACCTCCGAAGTCCCTTTCTTTCTTGCTCTCACTTCCGATGCAACCCATCAATTACATTCAAAAACTCCCCGCTTTTGATCTCACCGTCCCTAGCGTCTCTAGCGCCCAAACCCCGTACCTACGCCGCTCACTGTGACGTCACTCCGAATTAACAGCTGTATTTCTTTAACACAAGACCCACTCAATCGCAAAAAATATCCACTCCCCAACTCTCCACTTTCTCACACCATTCACACCCTCACCTACTAATCATCTGAACTCACTTTTACCACCCATCTCATATTCGACCAATATCCAACAAAAAGTTCTCATTAACGTGCACTGTGTCTGTGAACATTCACGCGGAAAACGAAAGTCAAAAGCGAAATATTCTTCGGTTGGAATAATGTTAATTCTATATTTTGTTGAGAATTTATATTTTCTGGTTGAAAAACGAATCCAATCATTAATAGTTAAATCACTTTGTAGAGAATTATTTCTCTTTCGTTAAAGATTTATAATTTGAGTTGAAATTCCACAATTTACTTGCAGATTATACTATTAAATTAAAAATTGGACTATTTGGTAAACACTAACTTTTTTCGCGAATCATTCTTAGATGTGAAAATTAAACTATGCATTTCGTTTCAAATTTATCTCCCCTGGTTGAGAATTGAACTACTTGGTCGAATGTTGAGCCACTTTCCCAAAGATTAAATTATTTTGCGATTTGTTGGAAATTCGTATTTTGGTAGTAAACAAATCCCTTCGAATGAAAATCATCTTTGTAGGTTTGAACTTTATCTAGTTTATTGTCAGTGTAATTATATTGTTCAAAATAGAACTATTCTTTTTGGTGAAAAATTAATCTTCATAGTTGAAAACTTGACTATTGGGTTGTAAATTTAGCGAATGTAAAAAAATGAATCTATTCTGCTCGAAGTTTTATCAGTTTGCAGAAAATTGATCTATTTTGTTAGTTTGGTCGAAAAATCAACAATTCAAATACATATTTACCATATTCAGCTGCGCAAGCGCGTTTCGATTTACCTGGGTGGCATAAACCTCTAGCGCAACAAGAGCTCTAAATAGATGGGTATGTGCATCCGACATTTTGGGTCCATGTGAGTGGTGAGTAGTATGGTCATGCGTTACCCGGATAACACACAAACGTTTTGCAAACGTTTTGGAAACGTTTCCTACGAAACGTTAAAACGTTTGTAAATTTT
>WSXT02038433.1:0-13436 GCA_011762715.2 Neuroterus valhalla
CGAGTAACCAAATCGCTGCAGGAGTTTTATAAAAATTCTCATTGACTGCTTCATTGAGAGCTAGTCGAATTTTGAGAACGAGTGGAATTCTTCTCTGGAATTCTTGTGACAGATACGCAATTCAGGAACCTTCAAAACCCATTCAATGCAATTGAATGGATTTTTGTTTCCTGCGTATGTCTTGAAAATTGCAGTGCTATCTTCACGGACATCTACTTTGCACCGGTAATGAGTGACGGCAGGTAAAGCAGGTGAAGCAGATAGCGTAGGTGTATACTTTACCAGAGGCATAGATGATTTCGGTTCCAACATTACCTTCCACCCAAGATATAACAACGGTATAGACTTATTACATGTTTCAACTTTTGACCTGCAGAGTGCGGAGGCTGCGGAGACAGGTGAATTAGTACGGCAAGAGCAACGCAACAGGTAGTCAGGTGTACAGACAGAGAAGGACAACGCGCAGCGTGGACTCTTTAGACTTCACCTGCCGTTATACGGGAGATGTTCCAGTCGAGTCCGCAAGCAACTAAATGCATTCCATTCCACCACGTTCCAAAATCCAATTCAGTTTCAGAGCATTTCAGAGTTTCAGTTCATGAGTCGATGCCATACAGGCATACATCATCCAATAATCGCCTACTTTGTATCCGCGTGGCAGATAGGCCATCCGAAGCACAGTATCAGTGAGTCAGGTGAATTAAAATTTAAGTTCGAATATACGTATACCGACAACACGCTGCCTGGGCTCGGTCAGTCTCGGTCTCCCTGCTTGTTAAGACTTGGGACGTCGACGTCCACTTTTTTCCCACCTGACGCTCCTGGTGCGCCCGACCCGAGCCGAAACCCACCGAATGGACTTGTTAGTTGTTAATGTGCCGGTCTATGGCATCAGCGCCTTACGCCTACAAAGTCTGATTTTTTCCAATTTGTCAGTTATCCAAGTAATTGCTTCTTTGCCAGAAACAGAGTCTACGGAGTATTGGCAATTTTGAACAATTTTTACAACTCTACGATAACGTCCCGAAGTCATGAAGAACTGTGGGCATCACGAAGTGTTTCCTGAAGTGTAGTGAAGTGTCTTAATGGAGCGAAGATACACAGTATTATAGCGGCTTCTTTCCGTCGATCCTCGTGTTCCCTAGCTCTCGTCACCGGTCACTCGCAGGTATAGTTTGGCTGCATTGCATGCTTTAATTTCTTCAATTTTTGACATTTCTACAAGAAAAGATTTGAAAGTCGAATTAGTGCCGCATGAAGCCAAGTTGTGAATTTGCGGCACGCTATGCTGTGGCATGACTTTACCTTCCTCCCCATTTCTTTATAAACCTGAAGGTATCAATTTTATTTGCCACAGTATGTGTATGCATGATCCAAAAATATAAGTCTTTTGCTTCTTCATTATATTCATACAGATTCTGTGAACATACTTTTGAATACCGTTGCAGTAAGAACGATAAAAACCTTAAGATTTAATGTATGTGTATGGGTGTTTGTGTGCGTGTGTGCATTCATACACATATGTGCACTTGCTACAGGCGAACAAATACGATCCAAGTTACACTCGATAATCTGTACCAGGTTTGGTCGATTTAGACTATTTAGAGCAAATGCATGGACGGGAAACCGGTAAAGAGCCAGAATCCAAGAGAGAAAAATCTCTTGTGTGTCTCGTACCGTCCCCACTTTAACGACTTCAGAATTCAGACATGTTTGAATCATAAATATCTATTTCGCAGGAAAACTAAACTCTGGTGAATGGGGGTGACCAGAGATGATATTTGGAATGTAGGACAACTCGGTCTCAGAAAAGAGAACAAAGTGTAGAACACATGGCTTTAAATAAAGTAGGACAAAAAAGTTGGTACTACATTGTCTCTAACATTGTAAATTTTATTTATATTTCAATAACATGAAATTCAGCTTACATATTACTCAAAAAAATAATAAAGAGAACTGCTGGAATGTGGAATTGAAATGTACTCTTCATTCAGCAACAAGTTTGAAAAATACCCTTGGATATAAACCGGCCTAAATGTTTTTTTTTCTATTGAAAGAACTAAATAATCCTACTTCGAGGAACCCGGATAAGGTCAGGAACTTGTAGATAAACAGTTGTATGCCTCAAAAAGAGGAAATGGTCGGGGAAATCCGGACATACATTTACCCTAGGGGCCGTTCGAGTATTACGTAACTCAATTTCATACGAATTTTTAATCCTCCCCTCCCATATGTAACACGGGTTTCGACTTCTCTTGTAGTTTTTTACCATTGTGTAACACTAGGCTAGACCCCCTCTCCCAAATTAATCGTGTGGAGTATTATGTGAACGACCCTGAATCAAGAAGTAAACTAAGTAAGCAAGCGCCTCTGGACTAGTGTCTGGATATATTAGTGGTAATAATTTCGGAAAGAATAAATACTCTTAAATTGTAGCTCTTTTTGCCGAGAATTCAGAAAACAGCATGAGGTATCGAAACAAAGAGATTAGAAAATTGTAGATATTGACGTCAGTCAGCTTGAATCTATATTTATATATGTTTATAAATTTCCCCAAAATAAGTTTGTCATAGTTTTAATATACAAAAATATAAGAAACAATCAGCAAGGCAACAAACGAAACATTCTAAATATTTTATTTTAATGAAATAGCCCATACACTCATCATTAGAAGTTGCCGATGCAGCGTAGTGTATACTATATACACGCAAGTGATAAATAATTAATTAATTTGCAATCAATATTAAAGATGGTGCCTTGATGTGTAGAATGCTTCAAATTCAGGGGGTGCTGTCTTTCAAGCTGATGATACAATAATTCTTTTAAACAATATAAATAATTTTGAAAAATTGTATGAACGGATCGATAGATATCTCTTGCACGAATTCAGTGACATAAGAATCTGAGTTTTCCATTTTTTGTAGTTACTGCCTTTATCCGTAGAACGGCAGAGAGTGAATTAAACTGGAATATTTCTTATAACACACGGTATACTTTGGAATACTCTCACAGCTGGATTTCTCAAATCACTAACCCCGAATGACAAGTGGATTATTCCAAATTACGAGTGCATTTAACTGCATCACTTAAATAACTATTTAATTACTCAGGATCACTCATATTATCCTGGATTAAAAGCGGATTACGTCGGGTTTTTGGATTACTCCAAATCAATTAGATAAAAAGTGGATTATGGAGATTACGTCAGATTACGTTTGAGTTACTCTGGATAAGTTAGATTAAATCAGAATACCAGTTCGGATAACCGGCCGATCCAGAGAATTATTGTAGTTTCTCTTCTCTGGAATAAATCTTGCGGAAAAGCAAGAATTGTGATAAATACATTTTCTCTTCCAGTTCAATTTTCAATCTTTCCTCTATTAATGAAGACATGGTTCTGTGAAAGGTGATTTCTAGCGTTCTTTGAAGGCAAATTTATTCCAAGCCCTGAAATGTAGAAGAGGTGAAGCAAAGTTATGAAGCGTGAATTATTATCAAGTTAATACTGCAGTTGACTGCTCGCTACAAGTCGTTACTACTGAAACCAGCAAGGCTGTAACTACTGACAGAGTTTGCCTCACACCATAAAAACCGCTACTATCTCTATTCGTCCTTACATTCAATTTGTAGTAAAAGCCGTTTTTCAATTTCAGCGCATCTAGTATTATACGAGTAATATTGAGGATTTCAATTGAAAAAAAGGTGCAACCCAGTTCCACCTACAATTTGAAAACGCCTTGAATTTTACTAGCGGTTGTAAAATGTAAGAGCACTCGGTTTCAAAAGTGATAAATTGTAGGAAGTACCTAGTCGTATGGACATTCTGCGCGGTTAGTCCCAGTAAGGGATGTTGATTTTTTCAAAGAATCGTTTTCGATGAAAGCGATTTTTTTTAAAAACGTTTTGGACATTGATTTTTTGAAGAGAAAAAATCGATTATATCGAAAATGAATTTCGTTTTGCAAAAAACCTCCACAAAACCAAAATAATGGATATTTCACTAGCATTCACTATTTTATTAGCTCAAAAAAAATTAGTCGTATCGAAAAAATCGATTTTTTTTTAAATCGATAGAAAATCAACATTCCTAGCCTCAGTTGTCCGTTCAAGCTAACCGCTTAAAATATGAACAATATTGTTTTCAACAACATTGTCAATTAATGAATAATTTCCTGAATTCCATTTTCACCCTGTTTTCTGGATTGCAGACAAATATTTTGGATTATATTCCTCGTGATTTCATCGAAATTCTATTAATGTACTTCATATTCTTTGGATTTAAGTTGCCATTTAAATCATCAAATAATATTTGTTACCTGCTTGGGATTTTCCTCATTGCAGTTGGATTGGTTTGTTATTTTCATGGGTTCTCTTGCATTGTATATTTAACATATTTCCAATCTTGTCTTAATTGTGAATTATTCGACTCAAACTAATTTGACATTCTATTCGAAACATCAGAAAATATTTCTGATATCTTCTAAAGTTTTCTGAATTCATTTGTATTCAGTTTGATATTTAATAATTTTTTTGCAACACATTGGAGTTATTTGATATATTTCTCATTTCTGTACCTTCAATTCAATGAAGTTGAGTTTTCTTGAGAATCCATGTGAATTTATCATATTATTTTCTTATTGCGTTTAATTTTGTTGTATTTATCGAGATTTTTAAAAATCTTTTTGTATTTTTATGAATTGTTTTCATTCATTCTGAATTTCATCGAATTACTACAAATTTGCCTAGACATTCTAAATTACTGATTGACTTGTGCTCCAAACATGTCCTAAAAATTTTAAAAATTCTTTTTGAGTCTTTCGCATTCTTCTCGTATCTAGTATATTCGTTTCGTTTTTTCCAAATCTTTATGCAGTCAATTTAACAAAATTAATTTGAATTATAACTGAATTTGCTTCAAGTCATTTTTTATGTTTATTACAGTAAAGTTGTGAGCCCTCATTTTCAATTCATAAACTTTGAACATATTTTCGTCCCTGGAACTAAAGAAATACAGTATAAGTCATCAATGGTGCACGAAAATCTCATCTGAATGCTTTTCGTTCCTTGAAGAAAATTTATTAATACGTAGAAATCATGTTTGAAAACGCACCTATTCTACACATAAAATAAAATAATTCACTCTTTGTTTCTCTACAGGTGTACGAGATGTACGTTGCTGGTTACAAATTTAAGGTACTATCTCCAGTCTTTACGGTGCACTGGGGTCTACAAACCAGGAGAAGCAGACCTGGTTGGCGAGAGAGACAAAACAGTGCCAACAGAAAGCAGTTTGAGGTTTTCAAGAAGGAAATTTTCGCACGTTACATGCGAGATCCTTTGAAAATGATGAAAAATCCCCACTGACGAAGACTTCGACGTATTATCGTGCAATAAACTTTTTTTTAACCAAAATTATATTAGAAATACTTGAGATGAGAAAACCTTCGGGTTAAGTCAACAAAAAAGTTCTTACAGCTCCATAGTTATAGTAACATTTATTTACTGCCCATATGAAGGCTCAAGATATTTCAACGATAATAATTCGATTGTTGTAATAAAAATCGAGTTCTTGTCATTAAAACTCAAGTCCTGTCAGTTCAACAACGTTTTAGTTGAAATAGCTAAGGTAAAACAAGCACAAATGGAAATATTGTTAACATTATAGCAAAAGAAATTTGTTTTGGTCGTAAAATAAGCGCTGTTCAGAAATATATATAGTCGAAAAAATAAGGCATATCAACATAAAAACAGTTTCCCTTAGAGTTCATAATAAAAGATACGATCATAATTAGTGCTGATAATAATAATGTATAATTCATACAGGAAAATTCATACCCTTCACAATATATATTTGTAACTTAAGTGACAAGTCGGAGATACCAAGTAATCAACCCCTTACAAAAACAAAGTACACAGGAATAAGTAAAAATATTTTTAATTCCAATACTGTTTTCGCGGGCTCTAAAATGAAGCATTGACAAAAAGATGTGGCAAAAATTTATTCATAAAAATATAACCTCTTCTTGCATACTATTGTAAAGTATTTCAGAAAAGTACTAGCGAAAGTTATCGTATTGGCTAGCTTATTGTCAAGGAGTTTTGGTGAAATAGTTAGTGAAAAATACTAAATAATACTATTTTTCTCTTACTTATCAATCTAGGTACAAATGCGTGGGAAGACGAAAAGTTTATTTTCAGAAAATGTCAATAAATGCCATATTGGATTGACACGCTGAGGAAACACGTCTGTTGTGATCGCTAACCTATTTGTTGACAACACCTTTTACCGGTACTGTAACCAGTATTATACATTTTTGAAATACTTGAATATAACTTACAAATAATAATGCAGAGTCAATAAATTTTTGTCAATACTTTCTGCCAAAATATGTGCAAGTCGTATTGAATCTATAATCTGAAATATTCAAATTTGTATTTCATTTCCATAAGGGTAGTTTATTTTAGGAATATTATTGCCACTGGGCTAGTTTATAACTTTCTGTGATGCGAGAACTCAAGGATGAAAATATCTTTCAATCTCTCAAGATCGATTTGCTCAATAATATGGTTCTATATTCATGTATCATTTTTAAAATTTTTATATTGCACCATTACACTCTCGCTTTTTTTTTAATGTTTTAGTTTGCGTCAGCGTTAGAAGTTTTCAAATTATAACGTGTATAAATGAAGAGGGTATGATGACATTTAAATTTAAAGCTCTCACAATAAGTCGATAAATAAAAAAGTAAAAATGATCTCTTTATTTTCCATTTTGAATAATTTTGAATATCATCTCTATCGTTTTTTACATTCTCAACATTTATGAAGCTGAAAAAAAGGTTTTGGCAATGGTGCCTGTCTGTTGGTATGTATGTCCGTCCGTCCGTGACACGATAACCCCCTAAGAAACGAAGGGATCAAATCAGTCTATGGTACACTTCTTAATGGAACCAGAATAAAGAATGGCTTCGTTAGCCAGCTATTTTGGATGAAGACTAAAAAAAAAAGAATTTTCAAAATTTTTGAGACCCTTGTTTTCGAGATTTCATAATTCTATGTACGATTCTTTGTAGTATTTAGAAATCCGAACAATAAATTCCTATGACTTCTTTTGATAAAATAAAATTGCCAGAGTTATAGCATTTCAAAAATTCTATTAAATTCTTATCATTTATGATTGAGAAAGTAAAAAAAGATTGAGAAAGCATCGTCCGAAAGTGCACATCTTGAATTTTCAACGGATATCCACGTTTTGATACCATCTGAAGCTGAATAAATTTACGTATAAAAATGTTTGTCAGAAATCGAGCGCGAAGCGCGAGCGTCACGATGAGAATGTGTACGTTAAAGCCTACAGATATTTGCCTAATTTACTTTTTTATGTACCTAATTATTGAAATAAAAAGTAAGAAAATTATTCCGAGTGAAAAAAAGTTATCTGAGCGCAAAGCGCGAGATTCGTCATGCGCGCGCCCTAGTGGGCAGATTTTTTACATAGAAAAATCTGAGAACATTATACACTGATGTGAATTATTTTCTAGGAATATTTTTAACATGTTCAGAATCATCTCCCAAGATTGTTTTATTCTTCATCAAGTACTATATTTTCTGGATGCGAATTCAATGAAGAATCAGAATTTATTACTTTGCAAAATAATATATTTATGTCCATAGAATTTCGATGTGATGTATTATACAAATTTGATTGCATATTATATATCGAGAAAATAATGTTATGATTAATATAATGAAGAAAAATTACATTTTTTAAAATAAAAATATGTACTAGAATTAACTTCTATTATAGATTTACAGGAAAATAAATAAATGTGTCCAGTAACATTCACTATTGTGTTAATTATTATTTCAAATTTTAGGCAGGAAACCCACGGTTTCAATACTATTTTTTTTGGAAAATGAGATAATAGAAACATTTTTGTGAAGCAAAATTATGATACGTATAAAGTTTCAGAGTAATTAAAGACACGATGTTTATTCCTGTTATATGATGATAATATCTTGGCGCAATGAGAAAATTATTGATGACACTTTTTTTTGATGTAGTAGTAAAAAATATTGACAAATTAAAAAAGGACACAAAATTACTCTGTCAAGAAATTCAGCAGGGTACGTAAACTAAAGGATAAAATTCCTGAAAAGAATATATATATATATATATATCTATTTCTTGTCAAGTAAATGCTCTTGTAGAAAAGTTTATATAGTTCATATTGCATTATCGAGTTATAAGTTTATACAAATATTCATTGCACATGACAGAGTTGAATTTTCCTCCAACATGATATTGGAACCAAGCTAGAAATCAAGTGTTTTAAATCAATTTCCAGATAGTGAAAGGAATTTCAAAGCTACAGGATACGAAATCTACTAGGAGTAAGTAACTTTTACTGATAAGCAAATCATTTGATGAAAAGTGCAAAAGTAAGTTCTTAGCCCAAAAGACTTTTTCGAGAGGAATACTTAATACAAATAACAAATTCTCTTATTATCTCTTCCATTTAAGATTTGTTCTCAGTCTTCCTCTCAAAGCCATAACTATCTTATTATTTATGTTGTTCGCGTTTCCCATATAAACAAGCTCAAATATTTTGACTGTTATAATAATATTCAACAACAATTCCAGATGAACTGATCCAAAACTGTTATTTTCCTTTCTTCGACCGTTTCTATTATTCAATAAATATTTAGGTGTACTCCAAGTATTTGGTCTTACGGTCATTATTCGAGTAAACAAAAAAGAAGACATAACAAACATGTCAAAAACACATTTTTATCAAAACTTCAAATCTCCTCCTCAACGTTTTGACTATACTGCAGGTCTTTTTCAAGAGTCGATACATACATCTATAATATAATAAAAAATACTTTGTTCCTGAAGGAATATTACACTAAATAGTTAAAAGATTTCTCACAAAAACTAAGGTGGTGATTTTCCTAAACGAAAAACAATTTTTAATCAACATACCTGTGTCAAACAATGAAACATGTAATGTTTTTTATGAAGGAGAAGTCGTTTCGAATGATTTGGAATATAACAGTGATACATCAGTGATTTCAAACCCTCCTTAGTTGAGTGAAAATTGTTGAAGGCTTTTACTTGGCGAAATCTTGTTAGCGAATAATTGTTGTCGATGCCCGCGATTTAGCGGGGGTTTCAAAAAGGTACAGTACAATAGTTTTTTGAACCTCAGTGCTTTGGGAATTCGAAGTCTTTGCCTATTTGTAAAAATAATAATAATAATAATAAATATAGTAAAGGAGACAGCATATCAAATTTGAAGAATGTTCAAAGGACAAATATTAGGAAAAATAATTGGAATCTAATACTAGAAAAGAAATTTGTGCATATAAAAGACTTATATATAATGAAAAAAGAACACGTTGTGAAACGTTGTGTGAAAGTACGTTCATTAAATGTGGAACGCCTACACTTCAACCCTCTTCCGAAACTCTAGGGTCTCTTCTCACAAGCCCGATTGAGAGTAGTTGACCCAAGAAGCTGGAATAGAAACTTCTCGGTATGTGTACCTCGATTGTCGTTGTTTCGTCTTGGGACAATGGACACTCTTTGGGCGAGAAGAACTTATCGTTGGATCGTTAGGTTATCCTTCCAAACGACTTCACTAAACCTCACACCTTTGCAGTTGTGTACTGGTTCCAACTTCCTGTACTGACTTTACTTTAGGAACAAGTACCTTGCTAGAAGATCCTCTTGCTTACAACCCGATATTCAACCTCAGACTAACAATGCCGCAGCCCTAAGGGTTTTACATACAAAAGCAGGATATTCTTGAAAATACAGGTAGAATCGGAAAACATGAATTAGAATATAGATTGTGAATTGATTCAGAACCAATCTGCTTCGATTATTCTATTTTTCAAGAAAGGGAGGAGGAATAATCCAAATAATTAGACATTTCAGAAAATAACTAATTTTACAATTTTATTCGACTCAGTGAACAAAATATTATTATTATTATTAGTATTAATAGTATACCATTAAGTCAAGTCTCTTTTGGGATAAGCATAACTCGGCTGGTTCCAGCCTCGTTGTACTACTGGACAATGAGGAATTGATATGTAAAGATTTGAAACTGGAATTGACATAGGAAATTTTAAGCAAGGGGAAAAATCTGATTCCATTTCCAATTTTGATTTTTGAATCCAAGATCTTCGCTTGAGACGCGACATTTTTAGTGAACACATGAATATACACAGCAGAATGAATATACACGAGGTTACTTCGGAAACTTAGGAGGGAAGATCTGATAAACAATAGAAAAAAAAACAAATAACAATGCACATCAAAAGTAAGTCCAGCCTGTTTCTATTTTCAAACGACAAACTCGTCCTGTGCAACATCGCTCCGACATGGGTAACTGACTGATCTCTCTCGCAAACACCCCATGTGGAGAATTTCGTAACGCTATCAAAATAATCCACTAAGCGATATCTTCACACGAATCCACATTCAACTTCCTAGATCCTTTTCATTGTTACTCCCGTGACTTTAGTAATGAGTCTTTTGTTAAACATTTTGCCCACCGAACTTTGTAGGCTGATCGCTCTATTTATAAGTCACCTCGACTCTCCTTGTAGATTGGGACAATAATCGCCTTTCTCCAATCATTCGGAACTTCGCTATTCACAGCACAGATATTTATAAATTCACACAACCCTACAGACGAATATCCGCCAACAAATTTGAGCTGTTCAGAGGTAATACCATCCACTCTCATACAGTCTTTAACTTTGTCTGAATCCCATACCATTTGACCATCAGCATTCCTAATTACGACTGCCTCAGTGCTAATATTGCCTTTCTTAGTTTTCTTAACCCATTTCCAGAATAGTTCCTTATTTCCTCCGGAATCATTTTGAATTTTCGTATCTTTTTCCGTTTTGATTTTATCCTTGCTTTCTTTTACTCTACAGACTTTCTTCCTACAGACGCAGTACCACACACTTCCAATGCACTCTCGAAGGTTCCATTCCGCAGTATTATTCATGCACCCACTACATTTTTTACTCTGTGATGTCCTAAATATTCATCCAGCTTTTCACGATATACTATTTGTACTCCTGGTTTTTGCATATTCTCCATCTTGACTCGCGTCATTTTCGATTTTTTAACAGAGTTTCTTCTCCTCCATCCTTGACCTAGGTTTATTTTTGAAACCATCAGAGAGTGATCCAATCCGCATTCAGGAATTCTCATAGTCCTTATGTATCTTACAAGCCATCTCAGTCTTTCGTCCGCTTCAACCAACTCGACCATACTATGGCTTTCGCCTCTGCACCAAGTATACATGTGTATCAGTTTGTGCCTGAATCAAGTGTTTTTGTAATAAATAGGCCCTTTTCTAGGCATACAACTGATCAATTTATCCCAACTATTTTTCGTTTTTGGTTCTCCAAATGACCAAGTACTCTGTCAGTACCTTCGCATTGCACAGCAACCCAGCCGCTCATATCACCGAGTGATATTATTCTATAACTTGAAACGTATGTTTCTATTATATCATTTAACGAGTCATAGAAGGTGTCTTTTGCTTCTCTACTGTCACTATCAACAGGAGCATAGCATGCTACAATAAACAGTCTTCTGATTTCCACTTTTATTCTAACTCAGAACAATCTAGGAGGTACACACTTATACATTTTGATATGCTGTTTTGCTCTTTCATTCATAATAAGACCTGTCACCTAATTAGTCTACATCTGACCAGAGTTTGAGACCATTCTCTACCTTATTATTCTCACATCCCTCTTTCTTTGTTCCTGGTTTGCACATGTATCTCGCAACTGCTTTTCATCACCTGAAACTTTTTTGGGGGCACGCGGTTCGTTAATGGAAGTGTCAGTCCTGCCATCCGAGGCAATATTATAATTTGTATTATTCATTGTGTAATTTATCTACCCAAGCACTCACTTCAAGCGAGAAGATGTTCCGTAAATAAAGTCATGCCCAAACAGGGAGCCTATTCGTCATAAGGTGGTATATGAATGCATAACATTAGTCTCACCAAAAATCACTCATGTAAAGGAAGGTATAAAAGGGATAAGAAGAACAAAAATGAAGCCGGAACAAAGTGAGTATAAGACGATGTTCATTACAAAAAGAATGTGTGGAGTAGATTATAAATGGAGTTGTTGGAGAAATTCTGTTATCTTGGTTTTTGGTTTGGAAGAAAAAAAAGAGAGGGGGGAGGGGGGATGAGCTGCAGATAAGGGAGAATCCGGATTGTGCGAGCAGAGTAATAGAATTAAGGAAAGAGAAGATTTAAGGACGACTAAAAGATGAGGGTGTGGATGTTTGACATGCTAGAGATATAGATTGGTTATGGGGGTAAGTTGGAGCTGCTCGAATTGTATGCTGAAGGAAGGAAAAGGATTTGAGCCAGACAACTAAAAAATCCTGAAGGTTTTGAGCCAAGCTAAGAGCCTCGGTGGCTCAGGTGATAGCGCGTCAGGCTTACATGGTCCGAAACCCACCTTAAACTGTAGGTCCCTTTAGAAGAGGCTATTAACCTCTTAGATAAGAGGCTCCATGTCGAGGGGACTATGCTTGGGGGTTACTAGTCGACTAGATGTAGACTAGGAAAAGAGTTGATGATTTCCGCATAAAGGGGCTCCATCTCGAGGGGACTATCGCTTACTGGTCGCTAGTCTATTTTGGGCAAATAACACACACACACACACACACACACACACACATGCTAGCATGACACACCAGGACAGTGTGCCGAATTTGTGCATCAAACTGAAGACCTCAGAAGTATCGCTCTGTCGAACTAAGCCTGAGCAGGAAGACTTCTAGATGGCACAGTAGTTGAGGCTCACTTCACGTCGAGAAGAGGCCCGCGTCTTCTGCTCTGACATATAGTATGTACCTAGCTCGGGTAGGGAAGCTGTCGGGTGGCGTTGAGGTGGAAGCTCACTTTGCTGTGCAAAGAGTCCTGCGTCTTCCACTACGCCAAGCCTAACACCCGATAGGTACGTATTCAGAACGTTGGAAACAACGAATGCACCGATACCTGACTCAGTGAAGGTGCTCAGATTCGGGGTACTGCCTTAGGATACACCTGAGTTCAGCAGAATGGGCCTTCTAGCCTAAGCGCCAGCAGGCATGCCCCCCTCCACCGACTTTCAAGATTGAAAAACTAAAAAAACCAAAACTAAGAGAAACTAAGAAGGGGAGGGGTGGCACGATTGCACAAGTGTGTTCCCATGCGCTTACGGACCAAGTGGGGAGGGGTAACGCGAGGCTTCCGGAATAAAAGAAGTGGAGATGCGAAACGATGTTCCAATTTAATATGTAGGGACAATTTTTTCTGTTGTTTAAAATCTTCGAATTATGCGATAGAAAATGGATTATTATGCAAAAAACTGCTGTGAAAATCTGGATTATGCGA
>WSXT02038444.1:0-13436 GCA_011762715.2 Neuroterus valhalla
CAGAGTTGTGGCATTTTTAAAATCCAAAGATATAAACGAAAATGAGAATTTTAAGCCAAATAACGCAAGATTGAAAAGAAAGTCATGGAGAAAGAATATTTCTTTTTGGGAGCCCTACAAGATCGTAAATACAACTTTTCGAATTTTCTCAAAAAATCGAAAGTTCCGATTTTGATCGTAAAAAAAATAATAAGAAAAAATCAAAATTTTTATTTGGTCATTCAACCTTGCGTTTGAATTCCTTGACCTTGAGAACCCCCCACTGCAAGTTTTCGCACGCGTCATGGCACTTTTTCGAAAATTGGTCGGCCATTTTGGATCAGCCATTTCGTTTTATGAAACTCTGATTACATATTTGAATTCCTTGACCTCAAAACTATGGGATACCGATTTTCGCGCTTTTCTGTTGAAAATTCGATTTATGGACAAATTTTCGGTACCTCCAGACCACTGTGCGCTGTTACAAGACTTAAGTGTAACTATAATATATCGACTTGTACTACTGAGCTCCTTACACGTCATTCTCCCCAACCACAGTGGTCACTGACCGAAGGCTGGATATATGTTGACCTGTACTACTGAAATTTCCTTCATATTTCGAGCCATCTACAGCTAATCTTATATTGAACAGTAGCAGATAATTCAAGTTTTAGTTTTTAGTTATAACTCGACAATATGAAAGTGAACATTAAAAACTTAATTTTACCAGTTGGAAAATAAATAATAAGACGAATCACATCAAGTGAGCACCCCAGTTTCCAACCCAAGCAAATGTTGTAAAATGATTATATCAATCGAATCTTCACACTAACAGTAACATATAAATGTTGGATTTTCGAAAAATTAATTTGTTTAACTTTTTTTTTCGTGCATCAAACATTCATGACTTTGTTTTTATAATAATTCATTGCGCTCAGACTAGTAGATATTTTTTGACGAAAAATGGTACACATACTATTGAAAGACAACCCTTTCAGATAAAAAATGTTGCGATGGTTAATAAACAATTTTCCCACTTTTTAATAACATTTTTAGCAACAATTGACATAATTATCAAATTCCTTATGCTCAAATCGTCTAGATCTTTACTGATACATGTGAGAATTATTCAAAAACTACAATCTGGAAAAAAAATTTCACTGCCCGCCATTAATTTGTTCAAAAAATGTATAATTGCGAAGCGCGTGGCTCGGGGCCACCACGGAGCAGCGCGGCTTACACTGGGGACGGAATGTTCAAAACCACCTACATGTCGCAAATCTCAATCACATCAAACAAAATTCATCCAGAAATGTTTGTAATTGAATTCCAAAGAGACTGGAGAAGCCAAATCTTCAGAAATAATTTGTTTCAACTTTTCTCAACAAAATATGGCGTGATTATAAGATTTTGAGTCATAAACTAGATAAACCTTATAGAATTTGAGAACTTTGAGGCATAGCTGATTTTGAATTTGCCATTAGTTTTGCGGAATGAATTCGTTCAAACAATTATATGTTGAAACATAAATTATTGCTTATTTCAATTTTTTTGGCAAAATAAATTCTAAAATCTAATTCTATTTGGGAAATTATTTTCAAAGGAGTATATTTTCTATTTAAAATACAATTCGTTACAACAAAACAGCTAAATAATTAATTGCGGATAATTTATATTAAATCTTATGAGGCTTTAAACGTCTACAAGAAAATGAATAATAATACAAATGCGACCTATGTTAACTGAAGGGGTTTTTCGTGCGCTAATTTCAAGTTTGCCGTTAGTTTTGCAAAAAAAAATTTGTTGCAACGAATTTTTTCTACATTTTCATCAGATAAGGTATGAGATTTGTGTAAAATTGGACCCCCCCCCTCCCCGTTTTTGTCGAATGTCCACGTTTTGAGACCCCCTGAACCCGAAAAACAGGTTTTTACGAATGTGTCAAAACTAATCGATTTGATCGGCCTTTGGTACACCCTTTCAGTGTCAGGAACTGAAGGTCAACTTTATTAGCCAGCTATTTTGGATGAAAAATCAAAGAGGAATTATTTATTTGGAATTTTCTTTCCAAGACTAAAAAATTGTAAGTACGATTTCTTGTAGCGCTTTAAAAGTGAAACAATTCATTCCTATAATTTTTTTCGATAAAAACAAAAGTGTCCTGAATTTTCTAAAAAAATCGAAGATTCCAATTTTGATCGCATAAGAAATAATGAAAAATAATCTGTGAACTCGATAACTTTCGAAAGAATGATCGTATTGGATCGTGCTTTAGAACCCATCTTCAGGGACTAAAAAGACAAGTTTATATCGTTGACCATTTATTTTGGATGAGAAATGAAAGAGTGGGATCATTTTGAAAGATTTTTTGGACTTTTTTCCGAGACTCGAAAATTGTAGTACGGCTTCTTGTAGTAGGTAAACAGTGAAACAATTTACCTCCATAATTTTTTCTCATAAAAACAAAATTGTCAGAGTTGTGGCATTTTCAAAATCCAAAAATATGAACGAAAATGAAAATTTTCAGCCAAGCAACGCAAGATGTAAAAAGAAGTTAGGAGAAAAAATGCTTGTTTTTGGGAGCCCTACAAGATAGTCTTCACAACTCTTTGAATTTTCTCAAAAAATCGAACAATCAAATTCTGGTCGCACGAAAAAATGACGAAAGGTAAGACAGAAAATGGATGGACAAAATTTGTTTACCCAAATTCTGGTCGCACGAAAAGTGATGAAAAATAGAAAGTTTCGTTTTTTGGTCAAACTATGCAAGGTACGGGAAAATATAAATGAAAAATTTGTGCACCAAAAGAAGATCTACGAATTTCGTAAACTTTACTTTTTGATAGGACAAGTAGTTTCTTGCTTCATAGATAAAAAAACCATTTAAAAATAAGAAAAAATGAATTTTTGGATGATTGTAACAAGCTTAGGAAAAAACAAATAGACATAAGTTTCCGAAAAAGATCTATAAATTTGCTAAAATTTTCTGATGCTAATTTTTTGCTTAAATTTTTGCCTAAATCATATAAAATAAAATGAAACATGAAGCAATTATATTCCTAGAAAAAGTACACAAAATATGAAAAAAATTGGGCAGCAAAACTTCTCTACCGTTTCAGACGAATTTTGATCGAGTGCGCAGCACGAGACACGAGATGAGAATGTATTCGTGAAAGCCGGAAAAGCTTTAACAAAAGAGAATCTCCAATCATCCAATTAAAATAGTCGACAAAGACCGAGTTCGTAGCGCTAGGTAAATGTATAACCGAGCGCGGAGCGCGAGGTCAGTATATCATCGAGCGCGAAGCGCGAGATCCGACAGACGCGCGCCCTAGGTACGCGGCGGGCAGATTTTTTTTGTTTACTATGTATACATAACGAATTGTATTTTTAAATGAGAAACATTTTCATGTCTCATTGTATATAGACAAATGTGCTCGCAGTATTGATTAAGTTGTTTTGAATTAGCCTGTTTAACCAAATAAATTATTCGAAAAATTGATGGACTTAAAAGTTAGGCTATTTTTGCTATCTGGTCAGCTTTGTGTATATGTTTCTCTTGTTTTATATTACAATTTTTAGAATACTCTTTTTCCTAAATTCCTTTTTTATGTAATTTTTCCATTTATTAATTTTTTCCTTTGTAATTATTTTTTTAACTCTTATAGTTTGAACTTTCAAATTAGGAGCTTCAAACTCAGAATAATTTTTATCTTATACTTCAAACAACACATCTTTTATCCAGTCATATGGTTGTAAGAAATTGTATTTCAAATAGATAATATACTGCTTAGGACCTAAGTTACTTAGTAGAATTAGATTTTAGAATTGATTTTGCAATAAAATTGAAATAAGCAATAAATATTATAAGGAAATTGTTTTAAACAATTTATTTTGCAATACTAATGGCAAATTCAAAATCAGCTATGCCTCAAAGTCCTTAAATTCTACAAGGTGTACCTAGTTTATGACTCGAAAATTTATAACCACGCCAAATTTTGTTTAGGAACGTTTAGACAAATTGTTTTCGAAAAATCGTCTGCTCCAGTCTCTTTGAAACTCAATTACAAAAATTTCTGGGTAGATTTTGTTTGATTTGGTTAGGATTTGCGACATGTAGTAGTTTCTGAACATTCCGTCTCCACTGCGAGCCGGGCAAATTAATGGCGTTCAGTGAAATTTTTTTCCAGATTGTTTTTCTTGAATAGTTTTTACATGTATCGCAAAAAATCCAGACGATCTGAGCATTGAGAAGTTGATAATTATGTCAATCATTTCTATAAATGTTATTTAAATATGGAAAAATTGTTTATTGACCATTGAAATATTTTTTATCTATAAGAGTTGTCTTTCAGTAGTACATGTATCAATTTTCGTCAAAAAATATCCAAAAGTTCGAGCGCAATGAATTATTATCAGAAGAAAGTATCAAATGTTTGTTGCATGAAGAAAAATAGTTGAACAAATTATTTTGTCAAAAGTCCAACATTTATACGTTACCGATAGTGTGAAGATTCGATTGATATAATCATCGTATAACATTTGCTTGGGCTGGAAATTGGGGTGTCCACTTGATGTGATTCGTCTCATATAGATATGATAGTAATACTAACACAACAAATCAAATTCTCGAATATTTTCACAAGGAAGAGAAGCATTGTGGGTGAAATAAAGAGAATATTGAGTAAAACATGGTTTGATTCAGCGTCCAATAAAACTTCACAAAAATAATATTTTCATATCAGTTCATGTCATTTGTTCAATCTCTATGTTCAAAAATTAAAACAGAGTTTTCCAGCAGCCAGAATATCGTAGAAAATTTTCTAAGAATGAAATCCTTGTCTGTTGTTGAACCACAAGAAGTTAACAATTGAGGAAACTTTGCTTAATCAACAAGCAATAATAGATATTTGGTTAATAACCACATGTTTCTTCTATTTACCTCTTGCCATGTGAAAATAACCTCAACTATTTCACATTCTTTTGTCAAGCAACTTCCAATCACACAAAATATGATTTCAAATTCGAACCTTGAGTAACATAGGAGAACATTCGCCTGTTCTTAAATTTTCAATAATATAAAAGAAATCTTCCTTTTCTCTTTTATATTTATGAAAAATTAGTGCATGCAAACGTTTTTTTGTGCTTGTCACTAAGTTGCCCAAATTTTCAATAGGATATTGCAATTCTCTGAACTGAAGGTTACCTCACATGGTCTCACATTCTGTTGTTCAAATATGTAAAATTTACGACTTCGTAATTCCATAAAAATTAGAGAAACTTTTCCTCTTATAATGGAAAAGATGAGGGCACCTTTTTCTGATTCTATGCGAAGGAATTTCAACTTCGACCTGTGCATTTTTTTTCTCAAATGTGCAATTTACCAAATTTGAATGCATGTGTTTTGAAACACTCATGAGTAAAATAATTTCCTGAATTCCTCACGTCAAAGGCACAGTCTTAGTAACAGGATTATCTTCCTGGCAGAGTAATATTCTAACAACTTGCCCAGAGCCGCTTATACCTTTGAAGAGAAAAATGAAACTTCAACACGAGGATAAGAGGGTTTTTGTTCTCTGGTGACAGGAACATTGCCAAGCTTGATCAGACCCAGCACATTTGCCGGAAGGATATCAGAAGAACAAACTTGCGAAATATTGAATTGCCTATTGAGGTGGCTCAAATAGAGATTTACGAAGATCCTTCCGCAAACAAGAGAGACCATACGCGATTCTTGCCTCACTGATGATGGAACATCCGCAGCTTTATTTACCATCCTCGAAGATGTGGCACACTTTCGACATGAGGAATGTTTGCTTAAATAAAATGTAAGCTTCATTGTTGAATTCATTAAAAATTAAATTTCTAAGATTGCCTCAAGAGAATAAACTGAAGAACTTGAAGAAATACATGCTAAACAAAATTGTTACTTATACTTATTTCCTGAAGAAATAATTCCAGGCCAGCGACTTTGCACGCAATACTATCTCATATATATTATGCGGAAATTATTCATAGTCTAGTATGGCCAGATTTAATTATTGCAATTCATTGGGAAAGAAAATTTTATTTTGCCATCTTTCGGGTACTATATAGGAAGCTTAAATCGAAGTTTTCGATCATCAACCCTTTTGCAGGTTGTCCACTATCTTGAATTAGGGGTGTTTTCTTGTGTCGAGAATAACATTCGTATATTTGATTTAATCAAGAAAACAGTCTTTACGATTTTTCCCCCTGAGTCAGAAAAAATGGTTTTTACGCAGGTGTCTGTCTGTCTGTCCGTCTGTAGTCCGTAGTCTGTAATCTGTGTACTCGATAACTTCTGAAAGAATTATCGGATTGGATTGCCCTTTGGCACACATTTTGAGGGACCAAAAAGATAGGACGAGTTCGTTTACCAGGAATTTTGGATGAAAAATCAAAGGGGGGGAGCATTTTGAACATTTTTTTGGATTTTTTTTTACCAAGACTCAAAAATTGTAAGTGCGGTTTCTTGCAGTAAGTAAGAAGTGGAACAATTTATCCTTATGACTTTTTCTGATAAGAGCAAAATTGTCAGAGCTATGGCATTTTCAAAATCCAAAAATATAAAAGAAAATGAGAATTTTTACCCAAATAACGCAAGATTGAAAAGAAAGACAGAGAGAAAAAATTTTTCTTCTTAGGAGCCCTACAAGATCGTGAATACAACTTTTCGAATTTTCTCAAAAAATCGAAAATTCCAATTTTGATCGCACAAAAAATAATAAAAAATAAACTGTGAACTCGATAACTTGCGAAAAAATTATCATATTGGATTAGGCTTTGGCACAATTTTTTAAGGCCGCGAAAGAAAGGACGAGTCCGTTAACCAGCCATTTTTGACCATTGGTTCTGCTTTTATCCATCCAAATCGCTTTTTGAAAAATCAGAAATGCATGTTTCCGCTCAAAATATGCAAGGTGTGAAAAAATCTTAAGATGAAAAATTATTTATTTTAAAAAGACCTTTAAATTCTTTTATAAACCGTTTTTTCATCAGATGCATAATTTTTGTTTAAATCGAGAAAAATGTTACCAAAAATAAAAAGTTCTATTTTTGAGCAAAACTATGCGAGATATGAAAAAATGAAAGGAACCAAAATTTTTTACCTTAAAAAGTCTACAAACGCATTGTTGATTATTTTTGATAGGATGAATAGTTTTCGTCTTCATCGTGATAACACACTTACAAAAATAAAAAATTCTATCTCCAAGCCAAACAATAAGAGACAAGAAGAGATAATTTAAAGGAAAATCGTTCATCTTAAAAAGTTTCACAAGTTTTACAAGAAATTTTTCCCCATACGGCGTATATATATTTTTTTTATCGTGAGAACGCTTTTTAAACAATGAAAAATTCAATATGCTAGCCAAACTATGCGAGATGTAAATATCAGTGGCGAGTATTGTAATGGAAATGTGTTCCTTAAGGCCAGTAGAGCCTTAAGTAAACTTGATATGAAAAATATTTTATCAAAAATGAAAAAAAATCTTCATAGAAGTGGGGGTTCTCAACAGTTTTGCAATATTTGTAATTCTGTGTATGCTTTACACTGTAAACTGAATTGAGCACGTATGAAGCCGAGCGCGAAGCGCGAGGTGTGCAAAAAAATCGAGCGCGTAGCGCTAGGTAAATACATTATCGAGCGCAAAGCGCGAGATCCGAATGACGCGCGCTCAAACCTGCGAGCAAAGCGAGCCGCTTGCGCAGCGAGCCATCAGAATGTATGCCCGCGCAGCGGGCAGATTTTTTCTCCATAGGAAGGACGATTCTCATACTTCCTCAATCATAAATAAAGAGAATGTAAAAATAAGTAAGCTAAGTGCAATTCATGTTTCGAATGCAACTAGACATTTTTTTCAAAATAATCCGAGGATGTTATATCGTTCAATTTGTATCGAGGATAGGGTTAATCCTGTTAAACGCTGAGTGCATGAGTCAGTGAACATGAACTGTTTGATGTAAAAACGGATAAAACATGTTTCCCGATACTTTTTTTTAGCAACAGACAAACAATATATATATATGAAAGAATAAACAAATTTTATCGTCAATTTCGTAATATTTCGGAATGTAAAAAAAATATCATTCTTCATCAGAATAGTCGCATTTCTTCTCTTGTTATCTCCGTCTTTTCTTCGCTGAACCCTCTCCTTTTCTTCTCCTCTTCTTCTCTCCTCCTCCTTACTCTTTTTCTCTCTTAGCTTCCTTCTTCCTAGTTTCCTTCTTCTCTTGTTCTCTTCTTACCTTTTTTCTTTTTTCGTGACCCCTCTACTTCTCTCCTCCACTAACCCTCTTTTTTTATTCTCTCCTTCTTTTCTTTTCTTATTCCCTCCTTCTCTTCTTCACCTGACTCTCTTCCTATCCAGGATTTCTTTTTCTCTTATATCTCTTCTACCCTCTTACTCTCTAAAACTTATATTTTCTTCTCTTCTCCTCCTCTTCTTCACTTTTTTGCTCCTTTCTGCTCCTTTTCTCTCCGTCACTCAACTCTTTTTGTCCTTGTGCTTCCCTTTGTTCCTCCTCTTTTTCTCATTACTTTGTTCTTTCCGTCATCTCTTCTCCTCTTCTTTTCTTCTTCTTTTAACTCTCTTTCTCGTTCCTTTCTCTTATTCTCTTGTTTTTTGCTTTCATTCTCCGATACTCCTCTCCTCTTCTTCATTTCT
This sequence comes from Neuroterus valhalla, assembly GCA_011762715.2. NCBI lineage: Eukaryota > Metazoa > Arthropoda > Insecta > Hymenoptera > Cynipidae > Neuroterus > Neuroterus valhalla. The sequence continues at coordinate 8,667 of WSXT02038444.1, forward strand.
TCTTTTCTCCTTCCTGTTTCCCTTCATCTGTTAACGTTCTTATACAGTTCTCATCCTTTTCACTTTTCCCATTCTTCTGTTCTCATCACCTTCTCCTCTTCTCTCCGCTCTACGCTGTTACTTTTCTTCGCTTTTCTTCCCTTCTCCTCTGCTCTTCTTCTCTTCTGCCTTTCTTCTCCCAACTCTCTTCTCTTCTTCTCTTCTATCTCTCCTTCTCATCCTGGGATTCTTCTTTTCTTTTTTCTCCTTTTCTTTTTCTCTTTATTCTCATCATTTCCTCTTCTCTTCTTGGCTCTACCCTCCCTTACCTCTGACTTCCTGCTTTTTGCACTCTTCCTCTCCTTACTTCATCCTTCTCTTACTTCGCCTTATATTCTCTCTCCAAATCATCTACCCTCGTAACTTCCGTCCACTTCCTTCTTCTCTTGAATCCTTTTTTCTCTTCCTATCGTTTTCTTTCTTTACTTCTCTCAGACACATTCCTTCCTTTTCTATTTCCCTCGTTCCAAACTCTTCTTTTTCCCATTACTCTATTCTCGTTTTGTTATCCTCTCCTTCTCTCATATTCTCCTCTTCTTCTCTTGACCTCTAAACTTTCTCTTTCTCCTCTCAATCTCCTATCCTTCCTTCTTTTCTTCTTTCCTTCTCCTAGCTCTCTTCATGTCTTAACTCTCTTCTTCTCTTCTTTGTACTTTTTCTTTTATTCGTCTTTCCTTCTCTTCGTATATTTATGTCTTTTCAGCTTCTTCTCTTCTCTTCTTCACTTATTTTGTACTCCCTTCCTTTTTTTTCTCAACTCTCTCTCTGCTCTCCTTTTTTTATTCACAACTTGTCTCCTTCTCTTCATTTCCTTTTTCTCTTGTTATCCTCTCCTCTTATTCTCTCTTTTTTCTTGTTTCTCTCCTATGCTCGTCCTCTTTTCTCTTAAGCCTTTCTTCTCTTCATACCCTAACTGTCTTCTTTCTCCCTCTCCTTTTTGCTTCTTCCTTCTTTTTAGTTACTCTTCTTTCCTTTACTTTTTTCTTCTTCTCTTTTTCTTTTAACTCTCTTCTTTTCTACCCTTTTTCTTTGCTAAACTCTCTGCTTCTCTTCTTCCTTTATCCTCCTCTTTTCCTTCTCTCCCAGCTCTGTTTCCCTCTCGATCATTTTCTTCTCTCCTCCCCGTCGAATTCTTCCTCCCTCTGTCGCTTATTCTCTCCTCCTCGTCTTCTTTTCTTTACTTTGTGCCTTCTACCCTTTATCAGATTCTCATATTCACGCCTTCACTTCTCTCTTTTACTACTTTTCTTCCCTTATTTTCACAATTCTCATCTCTCTTTCATTTTTCTTCACTTCTTTCCATTTTATCTTCTCCTACTTTTCTTTTTCTCTTTCTTCTGTTCTTCTCTATTTCTCTTCTCTTCTCTTCACCCCCCCCCCTTTCTTCTCTTCTTCTTTTTTTCTCTCCTTGTCCCAACTTTTTTCTTCTCTTCTTTTATCTCTTTCTGTTTGTTTACTTCTCCTCTTCCGTAAATTTCTTCCTCATTCAACTCCCTTCTTTTCATAAATCCACTCTCTTTTTTTTCTTTTCTTCTCTTTCTACACTAGATCTTCTACTTTCCTTTTTATCTCCTCTACTTACTCCCCCCCCCCTTCCTCTTTTTTTTATCTCTCTCCCCTTTTCTCTCAGTGGAAATGAATTTTCGAACAGAAAATCCGTTCTTCAGGAACCAGTTGTTGAATCTTCCATCAACAGAAATCGATTTTCAACAAGGAATGTAACGAAAAATACATACCTTACGTTGTTTGGCTAAAAATCCTCATTTTCGTTTATATTTTCGAATTTTGAAAATGCCAAAACTTTGACAATTTGGTTTTCATTAAAAAAAAATCATAAGGATGAATTGTTTTACTTTTTACGTACCAACAGACAGACAAACACAACAGACAGACAAACACCAACGTGCAAACAACTTTTTCGGGATCAGGAGGTCTCAAAACGTGGAGATTTCATAAATTCCCCGAAAGTCGATTTTCAAATAAAACCATTACCTTCTCTTTATGATAAGAATGTAGAAAGTTCAGCAACTTATGAACAATAATAATAAAAGTATATTTTGACATAATTTAAGAAATAAAATAAAAACTCAAATATGAAAAAGAATAGAATTTTTATCCAGTGATTTTAACAAATTTAAAAAAATTAAAAAACATACAATCAACAATAATGAAATGTTTAACCACAAATGCATGATGATTATAAAAAATACACACAAACTATCGGATAGTTGAATAGTTAACTTGGATCGCTGCAAAAAAATACAAAAACCCCTTTTCAAATTTTATAAATGTTTCAAAATGGAATCTAAAAAATTAAATGTCAGTTGGATGAAAATTGTCATCTAGGGTCACTGCAAAATAATTCAGAAAAGTACTATTTTCATCTAGTTGTTGGCAAATATTTCTACTATCGTGTTTAGAAAAAATCTAGGAATTTCACGAAAAATCGTGTTGTTTGCAAAAATTTTGGTACAAACAAAACGTGCTGTCAGCATCCATGTCAGGTAGCACTGTTCTAAAACCTAGAACCTAAATAACCGATCAAATGAGAGGCCTTCTGCTCCGCACACATAAAAAATCACACACAGGCAGTACCCTCTGGTAACACGAAACCTAACACACGTACGCACAAAACAGTGACACGGGTACGGGTTACAGGGTAACGGTAACGTCAGAGATTTCTTATATAGGATCCATGTATTTTGACGCGCTAATTACGGAAATGATAGTGGAAATTTTCGACTAGTCGATTTTCATGGTGAAACTATGAAAAAACGATAGAAATCATGGTTTTTTGCAATAATCTCAGCTAATATGCAGAATGAAATATAAAATTCTGAGAGAAAAGTTATGGAACTCATCGAAATATAGATTTTTTGTCTGAATTTTTTTTTCTGTGAGTGATAGGGGAAAGGGCTTAGTTGTGAGACACTCGGTTTTTTTGCCATGTAGCAGTAGACTCTTCGACAGTTCCCTTTTTCGGACTGTAGGGGAAGCAAACGGGAAGTGTTTGGTTTTACTCCACTCATCTTCACTCGCGCGCAACGCGTAAGTCCGTGTTCGATATACACATGCGGCGCGTCGAGTGTGCGCCGCGTGCCTAGCAAGAGTGGGGACGAGCGAAAGGAGGTAAAATGCGAGAATGGGAAGAGTCGCGGGGTGAACTGTCACATAGTCTACTGTATCAAGATAGCCAAGCCGACTACTCCCGAACTGCTCTTGTCCTGAGCATAGTTTATTAGTTTGGCATCTCATAGTTTGGTTGTAAGACACAGTACAGGCTTAGTTGTGAGACACTTTTCTTTCTCAGTTTATACTTACAATTGAAAGCGTATACCTCTGTCAAATATGCTAACAAGGTAAATATACTCAATTGGTTTATTCTTTTTAAATATTTGACATTTATCTAATTTTTTTTTTTGGATTTTCTTTTTCAATAGATCTTGGAAATACGGCACATTGCTGGGCTGGTGCGTGCAACATTGAGTTTGGCGTTAACGCCCAAAACAATCAAATTGGGCCTCGCCGTAACAGGCATTTCGCCATTCCATCCCCATATCTTCACTGATGCAGATTTTGTCCTAGTTGTTCAACAAAATATTGAAGCAATTAAGGTCGATGCAGATAAACAGCGGCATTTTATTTTCAATCAGACTAATATCAGCCAGGAAGAATAAGATGTCACATCTGACCCATCCACATCTCGATCGAAATCAGTTATGTCAGCTTCCACCAGTTTTCATCGATCTTAGATGAAATTGTCATTGCGCTGAAAGCCTTCAGAATAAATAAAAATTTATGTTTGCAAATATTTATCTAGGTTTTACTTGAAATTTTCCCTTTTTTAATGGATTTTTCTTGTAGTTTCAAAACCAAGCCACTTTTTTATTCTGTCAAAAAATCATGCATTCACTAGATTGGTCATAATTTTTTTAGTATTGATGGAATAACTATACTTTCTTCAGATTAAAGTTGAATTTTTTTTTTACCTTTCTAACGATCCAGAGTACTTTCGATTTGGTTACACTAGTAAAAACTTTCAGCTCGAAAACAAAACCCGTCTCACAACCAAACCTTCTCCCTTACTTTTCGACAAAATGGAAGATATAAGGGTTAGAATCGTATCGCTATTGGTTTCGGTTTGGCACCTGCTTACGCTCTCCACAATGGGAAGGTTGGAGAATTTTGAAGAGCATTTTTTTCTCTATTTTTCATATTTTGTCAATTTCGTGGGTTTTCTTTTAATTTTGATTTTTTTTTTGTTTTTTTAGGTTTTGATTTTTCTATTCAAAAAACGGAAGATAATCAATTGCCAGGGTGACAATGTTTAATCCCCGTTACAGGTCACATAAATAATATGAAGTCACACCCCTGCCCCTTTTCCAATGTCCTGTTGGGGGCAGGAAGGCACCCCTGCGCGCGACAGGTCACAGAAATAATGGAAGGTCACACACCTCCATTTTTCCCAAGTCTCGTGGGGGATGTGAAGGCACCCTTACGGCTGGTAACAATAATAATGGGAGTCACACACCTCTCCCTCTACCAAGACTCGTTGGGGCATGAAGGCACCCTTATCGCTGGTTATAGAAATAATGTAGGCCGCACACCTTCCCCATTTCCCATGTCTCTAGGGGGCGGAAAGGCAACTCTATGATTGGTAACAATAATAATGTAAGTCACACACCCCCCTCTTTTCCCAAGTCTCGTGGGAAGCGTGAAGGCAGCCTTATG
>WSXT02038466.1:0-13436 GCA_011762715.2 Neuroterus valhalla
GGACATACAGACCAACAGACAGACACCATCGCCAAAACTTGATTTTCGGCTTCAGGGGGTCTCGAAACGTGGAGATATGTTGAAAATTCAGGATGTGAAATTTCAGACGATTCTAATACTTTCTCAATCATAAATGATGAGAATGTAAAAAGAAACATTATTTAAAGCTTCATAACACTCTTTAGCCAGCATCTTATGATTTGCAAAGGCAAAAGCAATTTCACATGGACCGATTTCCTTACTTTCTACCCTACAAATCATATCTATTAAAATAAGTTACTTTTGAAATTTGACAGTTGAGGAATTTCGAGAACTGTGGCTAAGCATAAAAAGTGTTTCCGTACATTGCAAACATGATGTGTGTGTGTGTGTGTGTGTGTGTGTAATTTTTAATTTCTTTGTGTTCAAAGATCTAACTATTTACGTTGCATAAGTGCATATTAAATCAAACTCAATTTGTGAAAAATTCTCGTATTCTTAACCTCACTTATAAATGTTACTAACGTGAGTGTCGATTCTTCTTGCAATATCAATTACAGCCACTTATTTTTTAACGCGATTCAGAATTTTTTATTTCTCTGCTAAGAGAGGTTTCCTTCTTCAGTCCAATATTGATCAACATTTGAAAATTTGAACAAATTCATCATAAAAGTTACATTGGATGTTAACATTCTTAGAAAAATGATATTTTCGCGTAAATATTTTGTTTGAAACCTACACATACATGTGTCAGTACTGGAATTAAAGCGAGTAGGAAAAGTCGGGATATGTGGTACTGCGATAGGTCAGAGGGTGCTAGTATTCCTCTTTACGAAATCCTGCAATATGGTTTTGTCTCACTTAAAGATATAATATGTAGCACTGCTAATCATACAAACAAGACAAACGTGGATGGAACTATGGATGAGCAAAATGACTTCGAGTCTGCCGTGTGCCAGGTATGACAGAACTATTTCCAAAAATTGCTTAAAAAGTGGGGGTGCGAGTTGACACGCACGTCTGTGATTACTGTTCCAGATGGACGTCAGTGGTTCACAGTGAAACAGCACTCATCCCCAAAAAATTTTCTTTGATTCGAACTCGCGTTGCTTATTCCCCATAGTCATCTTAATTCATATTTAGGCTTATAATAATTAACATATTTTCTGTATTTCATGAATTCATTTTCGATCATGAGCACCATACTATGTATGGCTGTATTAGTTTTTGTTTATATATAATGAGTCTTCCGCTTTCTCGATCCTTACAGACATAAAAAATTTTTAAAAAAATGACTTGTTAAGAAATTTTTTTTTAAATTACATTAGTATTACATTCCAAGTATAGGAATACATTTTTTCCATGTAAACACGGTAAAATTTTTTTTTATCTTCAGAAATCGCTATTGGGAATGATGGAAGGTATACTGTACTATACAGTATACTGTTGTTTACATTTCAAATATCAACGTAATTTCCATATACAGACGCAGCGAAATTTTTCGTTTTAATTGACCAATCGATTGTTCTGACGTGAAAATGGAAAAAAATATATACTTGAACGTTTCTTGAGGGAACTTTAAACGCAATAAGAAAACCTCTTCTAATCGACAAATTTAGCTCGAAATCTCATCAGACCTGAACACCAATCAAAGCTACGATTTTTCTAAGTTTTATAATCATAGCTCTCTTACTTTTTGAAATATAATTGCATAACAAAATTTTATATTTACACATACGGACGTTTGAAAAAATTTTCACTGTTCAGTCTCCTGCGGAGTCAAATCACATCTTAATGTCAGAAAGAAGATTTAAAAATTTACACTATAACAAAACCTCCATCCCTGTGGAAGCAAAATCAATTAGATTGGAGGAAAAACCTTATTTCTTCCAATATTATTACAGGACACTTTAGCGTGCCATATGAATTCAAACAGAACCTTTGCATTTCAAGTTTACGACCCCAATGCCTCAGCCGATTCCCTTTGGGTTGGTAACACTGCACATGGCTGAGATTATAGGGTACGCCACCCCTATTCTGAAGTCAGGAAGATTATTCAAATTCAGCCTCTTTTCCTCACACCAAGATTTTCGTAACTACCTTCTATAGGTTGGAAAATTAGTCGAGTTTGTGTCCAAGACTTTTGTTTCGTTCATGGCAATACGTGATCGCAATATGTTTGAAGGTTTTCAATCCAGTTCCATTAAATCCCATTCTGCACTCTTGATAATGATCGCTAATTATTATCCAATGTCTCATTAGAAGGTAGTTTGCATGTATGAAGAAATTTGATAATAGAAGGATAGCATAATGAAAGTTAATTTGAACAGAACATTTTGTCACACGAACTATATTGGCCATTCTTGCAATCTCTTGACCCATTCATGAATCTCACAGCTATGTTAGAATAAATTTCTCGAATATTCATCTTTTCAAGTTTAATTTTTGAGAGTAGATGAGTGAGAGTTTTCACGATTGAAGATTCATATTACAGTAACAGCACAGCACAGTGGTTCAACGGAAATGGTCTAAATTAGGCCCAGATTATTGTAGAAAAAATTGATTATTTCCACTGAAAAACCGCTGATTCGTTGTTATCTAAAACTGATCAAACAAAATAATCTTGAGGCTCAACTGATTTCCAATTTTCATAAATGTCTGTGAATCTCAGACGTACAGAGGAATCTAGAGGAATAAAAATTGAGACAATTTTGCAAAGCACAACATGCAAAGTATTTCGAACCTCAAAGCGTGACACCGAGTTGTTGCCCAAAAATTTTGCTTAAGAATATACACACTCTGAATTATTCTCAGTGAAAATTTATAATTAACCCTTGCCAGATAAATATGAGATGCTTGGTGATGCCATTCACCTCGGTCAGAAAAAAATTAAAGTTTGGGAAACTCGGTTATGTATGGTGGCAGTGCGGCAAATGATGGATATTACAAATAATGGCCGTGATTCTTATATTGAGCTTTACAATTAAGGACTCAATTTTTTTCAGAAAATAGTGCTGTGTTGCAATTTCTATTTTGAAATACGTATCAGAAGGGACGCTTGCCATGAAAAGAAAACCTGTACTGTGGCCTATGGCCTATGCCATAGATTATGATGCATGGGTGACAGAGTTTTAGGGCTATGCAGGTGACATTTTTTGACCAAAGGATTCTTAGAGATTCCGAAGATTCTGAGAGTTACACTTTTTTGAAAATTGAGTTCACTTTCTTCTTTGATTGAAATAATTCCGACACTTTTGTTTTGATTTCTGATGGAAACTATATCCATATTGTGGAACTGATTTTTGTTTTATATGAAAAATAGGAGACCATATTTTCAACATTTTTACGTATCAAAAACGCAGTGGAATGTTTTGATTCAATTTTGCAAGGAAAACGCGTTTCTCCGATTTTTTTCCGAACCATATCCTTCATTCATTCATCTTTCATCCAAAAGAAAAGAAATTTATGGATTTAAACATTTTCATTTGTACAAAAAACTGTGTTCAGGAGAAAAGCTAAAAAAAGTATTTCCATGAAAATCATTAATAAACTTTTCAACTTGCAAGAAGTAAAGTTAAGAAGCATAGATTGGATATAAAAAAAATGGAAATGCACCAAAAGAACATAAGTAATCAATCTTATAATTAATATTGACTGATTGATTTAAAGACGTCGGGGGAGGGAGAAAGAGCACGCTCTTGGTGCTTAGACTAGAAAGCCCATTGTGCTGCACTCGTGTGTATCTCTGGGCAGTACCTCGAATCCGGGATTCCGGGAACCTTCGCCGATTCACGTAGGTCTATGTGCATTCTTTGTTTTCCAATGTTCTGAAAATGTACCTTCCGTTTGCCAGGCGTACATCGCACAGTGAAAGACGCGGACCTCTTCGCAACGCAAAGTGAGTGTCAATTACTCTCCCATCCGGCAGCCTTCTCGGTGCTTCCTAGCCAGGCTAGTGTGGATGGAGCAATCCTTTTCAAGGTCATCAGTTAGATGCCTACACTCGACGCCCTGGCCTCGTGTGTAGCGGAAGGTAAAACACGTCCATGCGTGTGCGTTCATTTATTCAGTTTTTGAATATCCAGAACTCGCAGACCAGATGATTGTCCAATAATTTTGTTTTAATAAAAGGTAAAAGAACAAGTAATATGATTTAGGAAAAATAGGTAAAAAGCGTTTTTCATTTTTAAAAAATTTCGAAACATTTCATTTATTTTTTTTAAAGAAGATTTTGAAAACAAATTTTCCTCTATTCTTCAAATAAAACCAAATTTTATTCTACAATGTTCATATGAGTTTTATTAGAAACTGAAAAAAGTGTCGGAAATACTTCAATTTCAAAGGAAGAGTGACCTTAAATTTTAAAACTTTGAATTTTTGAAATTTCCAAAATACTTTGTCGGAACGACAGTACCTATATAGCACAACAATTCCGCCAAAATTTAATTAAAATCGATGACATGGGCCGCAGTTCTAATTTTCCCGACGTGGCATTCGTCAACAGGAATGATGGAAAAACATTTTTAGTGGATTCAGATGGAAAAGTTTTTGGCAGAAATTGAGTACTTAGAGGATTTTCTCAAAGAGTTAAAGCATGAAAATGTTAAGTTTGAGCAGACAAAGTATTTTTGTAAACTTTTAGATCCTGAATTTGTTCTTTGAACTTTTTAAATGCATTAAGAATAATTAATGTTTGCAATATCACGTAAGGGAGACGACGGCATCCTATGTATTTTATATAAAGTTAGAGATCATAACTTGCTTTTAATACATATACATATTTGACTTTGATTGATGATAAAATGTTTATTTAGAGTTCAAGATTTGATTATTTTATCGGAATAAATCCCCCAATAAGTGCTGTATCTAATTTAGCCACTTGAGTGCTCTTAATTACTTTTTTCTCATGCTAAAAGAGCGATTTTTCATTTATTTAACCCTAATTGTTAATTTCTATAATGACATTATAATTCCGATGTTTTCTTATTTGAACAAATTTTTAGATATTTTTAATGCATCAATTGGAGTATTAAGAGTTGATATTCGTCCCTTGAGAAGCATCTAAATAAATTCTCCATGCCCATTTACTTTGCGGTCAACTGCACAATTCCATCGTTTCGTAAGCGTGTCGGTGTCGTCTTGTGGTCAAACGTCATCATCGTACCTCATGTAGCTTGACAGTCGAAGCTTCTTCGTATGGGACTCCTAATATTCTAAATTGCTCATCCTGGCATGTTTATTTGACGTCGGGCCTGCCGAGGATGTAACACGGCTCGCCAATTTGCCGGATGATATTTTTCAGTCTTTTGCTTTTCAGTCGCTGCTCTTTCAGGTATTGTGATTCATTAAATAATCCAAAGAGGAACATTCCTAAGGGGCTATATTTAGTGTAAACAATACACATTAGAAACCTAAATAGACCGAAAGTACAACCTTTTTGGATAATCGAAATTGTCTAGTGCCGAAAATTTGCTGTGTGTCATGTCAAATTAAAAATGTATGACTTTTCGAAATTTAAAATGATTATGCCTTGTCGGAATCAGGTCGAAAAAATTCTATTTTGAGAATTGAAAAAATTTTCGCATAGGTACAACAATCACAGTCATTTCCTCCTATGTACTCTTTCTGATATCATATTTTACGCTTCAGTTAATTTTTCTTCAATTTTTTTTTTCCGAATTCCATGTCATGTTCATAGAAACTAGTTGGGCTGGAGGAGCAAGGTACTTTTGACATCTAAAAGACTTTCTACCATGATCCTCTAGTACGGGATAACAACAAACCATGCATGAAACAATTTCTTTCAAATTTGGCCCAAATCGACCGATCTAGTTGAAAATTCTTACCGAACGAGTTTGACTCCTTAAGTTGGATAAAAAACCTTGGAATCGAGCGAACCACCTCCTAAAATATTTTTGACAATTATTTCGGAAATTTCGGACTACAAAGATACATTGCAGAAAAAAATGGATAACATTTTTTTTTAATAATGTTGTTATACATTTTTCTTATGCGAGCTATATTTTTCCAGACATACACCCTCTGAGTGGTTTCTTCTTTGGAGTTTCATGTACGATTTGTCTTTGCGAATTCATTTTCGTCGTCTGGTGCCCCCTTTACGAAAGAATCATTGAAACCATTTTTGGGGGTGGTTTCCAATGACATCACCACAATTATATATCCTATTCTGGGTAGAGAAATATTTTATTATTGATACTATGTCAATTTCACAAATAAAAAAGTCAAATTTGGCGATTTTACTGCTAAAAATATGTGCGTGCGGCTCGCCGCTTCGCGCTCGATTATATATATTTACCTCACGCTACTTGCTCGGTTTTCTCACTTCCTCCACATTTCTGCTCAGAACTTTTTTAACTGATGTTGAAACCTTTGTAATCTGGTAATTGTGGACTGCCTTTTGTTAAAAACCCTCAAGCTTTAACTAATACATTCACATTACGTATCTTGCGCTGAGGTCTGAAACTCCTGTTTTGGATGAATAAAATTCACGTTGAACATTTATTGTATTCTGTTATTCTCCCTTTAATTTAACAATTTCGATTTTTTCAGTGTCAATGTTATTTTTCAGGCTTAAAAAAACGGTCAGGAAAAAATATGTATGCCCTTCTCAGGTAATAGTCTACTTACGTCTGACGTTTGAGGTCAGCTTAGAAGGTCAATTACTGCGCAAAACATTCGTACCTCACTACCAACAAAAACCTATCTGTTTGCCCGGAAACACGCAGTCAACGCAAGAAAACCATAAGCGAGTTTTATAAATAGTTTTGTTATTGAACTAGGGGAAAGCACCTTCTGCGTACTTCAACTTTCGAATTTGGTATATTAGTGCTCAGACTTTTTTTTACCGTTTGCTATTAGAAATATAGAAAAATAATTGGAATTCAAAATGGGACCCCTTCTAAATTATTTTAGTTATGCTAGGAAGGAATGTGCGAATGATCAGTTTATGTTGTAAACGGAGAAGGCACCACCCTCCTGTAGAAAGGTCTTCAGCACGAGGAAAAACCGTTTACCGCTTTATTACTGGGATGGAAAATCTAAACACTATAAGTGAAACCTGACAGAACAAAGCCTTTCATGAATTTCCATTTTTCTACAAGAGAATCTGAAACTTTTGAAGATGGAGGTTTTATGAATTCCCATGATTTCAAACCACCCAAAACGCATACATAAATTTGAAATCCTCATATATATTTCTGAAACTCTCAATAACTTTAATGCATGCATAACACGAAAAATATTCATATAGCGTATCAATCTGTTTAATGTTTGATTAATTTGAGTAATATCAAATCAGAATAATTCTTTTCTTCAACCGATTATATTCTTGAAGTAGTAGTTGTAGAAATTATTTTCGTCTTATGGTCGATCGTTAAAAAGATAAGAATAAATCGAGTAAAAAATTTTCTTTTTATCCTCAGATTTTATTTTTACATCAAGAGAAAACTCCTCTTTTCCATAATTCCTCTGCGCTTCGGTGCATTGCGTACCTTTTTCATATAAATTGTATTGTATGTGTTGTATTTATTCATATAAATTCCATATAAATTGAAACCTTAACATCATTATTTCATATCATAACTAATTATATTTATTTCTATTATTCAGAGTGAACCTCTTGAAAAAGGTACGCAATGCACCGAAACGTAGAGGAATTATGGAAGAGAGGAGTTTTCTCTTAAAGTAAAAATAAAATCTGAGGATAAAAAGAAATTTTTTATTCGATTTATTTTTATCTTTTTAACGATTGACCGTAAGACGAAAATAATTCCTACAACTACTACTTAAATCTGTTTAAGTTGATGATCCGAGTATCTTGTGGAACATTAAACTATTTGGTTTGAGATCCATCTGTTTGGTTCAATATTTGTCTTTTTGAATTGATAATCAATTTTCTCGCTGAAAATTCATCTGTTAAATTTCTTGAAAACTCCTACTTTTTGTTTCGAAAATGCAACTGTTATGTTGAAAATATATGATTCTAATAAAGGATTCAACTATTTGGTTGAAAGTTCTTTTTGTTGTATTCAAAATCAATTGATATAAGTTTTTTTTTGTAAAAAAATTATCTTCTTGGTTAAAAATTCATCTTTTTGGTTGAAAATTCAACTGTTTTGTTTCGAATTTGATGTTTTGGGTTTTAAATGACTTCTTTGTTGAGAATTCAAGTTTTTCGGAGAGAATTCTTATTTTTCACTTGAAAATGCAAACTGTTTGGATGCAAATTCAAGAAGTTAAGACATTTTCTAAATTTTTGAGGACATTCTTTTCAAGATTTGAGAAATATACGTACGATCCATTGAAGTACTGGGCAAGTTGAACAGTTTATCTGAACGACTTTCCTCGTTAGAAAAAAATTTTCAGAGTTACAGAATTTTCAAAATTAAAAAATACAAACAAAAATGGAAATTTTAGGCGAAATAACGCCCGATATGGAAAAAAGTCACAAGGCGTAAGACGTTGCTTTTTGAGAATTTTTCAATTTAAAGAAAAATTCGAATTTGCCCCAAAAAAGATTGAGAACATTGAGAATAAAAAAAATTAATTTCATGTCAATCGACACAAGCTAAGAAAGGAACGAACAAGTAGACTTGAGTTGTTCACTGAATAAAGATGAGTTAAAAATGTTTTGCGTTGGGACGCGTAGATTATATTTTAATCGTATCAAATAAGATCGAGGATATGTAAATTGAATTTGTTTAAATATTAAGCAATGTACAAAAAAAATTGATGGACAAAAAATATCTGCTCAAAGAATGTCTATGAATTTGTTATTGCTTATTTTTTGATGGAATCTCTAGTTTTTCTTCCAACCGAAAAAAAATATGTAGACAAAAAAAATAATTAATTTTTAGACAAACAGCGAAAGCTATGAATTGGGTATGAGAATGCGATGAAAATGTAATCAAAAATCGAAAATTTCATTTTTCCAGAAAAACTATGCTACATAGAAAAAAATTGTTAAGTAAAAAAGATGTTCATTTTGAAAAGATGTACAAATTAACTGTTACCATTTTCTGATAAGACGTTTAATTTTTGTTTATATCATGATAACGCACTTGGCAGAATAAAAGATTGTCATTTTCTGGACAACCCAAGGAAAAAGCGTTTCGACTTCGCTTAACTATGGAAGACACGGAGAAACATTAGAGAGAAAAATTATTAACCACAAAAAGGTCTACAAATTTTGGTTTAATTATTTTCCAATGAGACGTATATTCTTCGTTTCGTCCGTGATTCTGTATACGCATTACACTATGAAAAGAACCAAGCACGAAGTGCTAGAACCGAAAGAAGCTGAGCGCGTAGCGCGAGGTTTATTCCTCATCGAGTGCGAAGCGCGAGATCCGGAAGGCGCGCGAACTTGGCGCGCTAAAAGTTGCGATCTAAGAGAATATTACTGATTTTTCACATATGCCCATTTCGATAAAAACACAAACTATACATCTTATCAAATAACGATCTGAAGCTTTGTACGATTTTTTTAATAAGAAAAACCACAAACGCTGGTCTAATAAGGCTGCTCAACAAATCTGATCTTTCTTATTATTAAGTATGCCAATGCACAATCCAATTTCATGATTTTCTCAAAAATTTCCATATCTACAGGGATACTAAAGACAGGAGGCACGTAGCCATGGAGGGGGGGGGAGCCCTTCCCCCCCAAAATTCTAGAAATGCTTGTGATTTTCACGTATATAAAGAAACGATTATTCATATGATATCACTTAGTGCCCCCCCCCCTGAAACGAAATCATTGCTACTGGCGTGACAGACAGACAGACTAAAAAAGGACAGCACCCTCAAAAACCTTTTATTCTGACACAGACGATCTCGAAACGTGGGGTTTTTTTGAAAGAAGCGATGTCTAATTCTACATAAAACTAATATTATACCCTTTCATAAGGATGCGAATGTAAAAAAAATAACCATAGGTTGAGGCGGGTACAGGTGTACCTGTAGACAATGTATTCAAGACAAGAACCAGTCCCGATTCCGAGTAAAAATCAGACCTAATTTAAGATTTATTTGTGCAGCCTCCATTAGAATACTTTCATCTAGATTCCATTGCATCTCAAACGAAGCCAACTCAATATTTGTTAAAAATATTTCTAGTTTTTCTCTGTGCTTTGAAATGCTTCCTGAAATTTCCAGGTCTAGAAATTGAACCACAGTCTTAACAATACCACTATAAATACTTCAAAACTATTTATATTAAGGGGGGAGTAGGGTCAAAAAATCGATTTTTTTATTGTTGCATTCTCTTCTAGTAAAACATTTCAAGGATATTGTGTTTAAATTTCAAGTTAATCGGAGCAAATTTCTCAAAGTTATACACCTTTTGGAAACACGAGGACAGCGTTCGTATCACCAGGACTGATAGAGAAGCAAAAAAAGAAAGCAAACAAGCCAGGATTCACCGTAGACTTGAAAGAAATGAAGCTGAAGACGACGAAATTGCTACGGAAGATGTCCTTTAATGGAGCTGGAATCGATGATTCAGTGTAATTTAAGAACATTAATATTTTCAGTTTTTTCACAGTTAAAAACTTTAAACGCGTTTTTCTCCAAATCAGGGTTTCATAGTCGGTGCTCACTCTCCTGAAAAAACTACTCGACCGATAATTTTCAAATTTTGTACAAACTTTTTACATACAAATTGCCAGGGTCCAACGGTCTTTTTCAAATTTTTCCGACATTAAGGTTGTTTTTCACTTACGAAATCGCAAAATTTTTCGTCAAAAATCACAATTTTGGTTTTAAACTTCGTTGCTGATAATAAAATTTTAAACGTTTTAAACGTCCAGAAAAAATAAAAAATTGAAAATTCATAATTGGACGACGTTGGACCCAAGAAAAAAATATATTTCGATGAAGAAATTTTACTCATTTGTCTCAGATAACTCTACGATGAGATATGATGAACACCGCAAATAAGAGACGTCATCGTAAATCTGCTGCCACTGGCTCATTTCATCATATTTTTGTGCCAAAATTTAACAAAATGTTCTTGAACTGATACTATATAATATGATAATATTTTAGACCCTAACTACCCCTTAAGGAAATTGTCAGTTTCTCATTCAAATCTTATCGTGGCTAATTAAACTGCCAACCCTAATGACCAGAAGCAATTCATCCGATCTTAATTAAAATAAACGAGGAATCACATTGTGTTGTCCCATGCATGATATCAATGAGCAAACAATTAAGGCAACTTGAGAATAGAGGAATGGTATGAATTTCTATCGTCTGCACATATCGCCATAATCATAATATCTACACAAACACCATAAAATTATTACAATGGCAATAATACTTTCAGTACACTCGTAACAAAGCATTATAACTATGCAATGTTTGAAACAAATCGCCGAAATCTTTGCTAATCGTTTGCGGACATAGAACAAAATATTGCAGGTTATGAGTAAGAATTTATTAATAAATTTAAGGCATCATGATTATAAACTGGTTTTTATAGGCGTTGATTATATTCGTCCAGGGTCCAAATGGGTAAAATAATATTAGAATACTCCTGGATCGTGGATTATCGAAATAAGTTAGGGGTATGAGTCATCCCTGTAATGGCCTTGATCTTATCTCGAATGCACTTGAACCCAAACATTCAGGGCGATGTGCATCATTTCCAGTAGAATTAAACTAACTTGAAGCAATAAGTTACTAATAATTACCGAAAATGGTCTTAAATTTCTGAAATTTTTGGACACTTAGGATTTTTGAGAATCTCCGTCAAATCCTAAGACTTATGGAAAGCACCAAAAATTTGGAGCATCCAATACTTTTTGGGAATTGTTTAAATTTTGTAATTTCCCACGATTAGAATGGAGACTATTTATCTTATCATTATATGATTGAGAACACATGTGCAGCAAGGAATTGAGAACGAAGTTGATCTTTTTTGGGGGCCCTTTAAGTAAAAGGTGTCACGTCTGGGGGAAAGGGTTCCTTTATAACCCAAAGGGTTCATTTTGGGATTAAAGGCCGAAATTTTATCCGGAATTTTATGGCTGTGTCAATCTAGGCTGGGTCAAGCTCGAATGAAACACTTCAAGTCACATGCGGTAAGTCTTATCTGCGGCAATTCTCTACGCAGCATCTCTCCCGAGTAGATTGCCAATATTGTAGCAAGCCTACTGATGCAAATTGTCTCCCTGCAGCATCTTTCCGCCGCCAAAGTGGTAAAATTATGGCAGCTCTCCTTTCAGGAAAATTTGAAGTGGTAACATACTGTCCGTGGATATGATGCAGGATTAATACCTCCCCCCTTTCCCAAGTCTCCAGTCGAGCGACAAGGCACCCCTTCGATGGGTTGAGGAAATAATGTAGGTCACATAGCTAAAAATGGTTAATCAAGCTACAGAGAGCTGCTATACTTTTGCCACTTTAGCGGTGAAGAAATGCTGCAGAGACAATTTGGATCGGTAGGCTTGCCACGATATTGTTAACCTACTCGGGAGAGATGCCGCATAGAGACTTGCCGCAGATGAGACTTTAGCCCAGTAACGTTAGGTTTAAACCTCACAAAACTCTGCCTATGAACCGATTTTTCTGAAAACTTCTGCATTGTGTTCTTATAAGTGAGTAATAAAAAGTTAAAAAATCAAATATTGCCGCTTTTTTGAAAATAGGTTGTTTTTTTCAAAAATAAGAAAAAACTGTGTAAATAGTCAATTAACTGGGAAAAATTAAGTGTCACAATCACAAAAATGGCATGCATTTGTTTATTAGGGTTGCTGCTTCCAAATTGAATGGCGGCTCAAAATTTTTTGACATTCAAAAAAAAAAAAAAAAAAAGAAAGAAAGATAAAGCTTCGATATCTGGTATAAATATTTCTGACTGCATTAGAAAAATATAAAAAATGATTTTCACCCCAAATTATCGTAAAAACACCCTTAAATAAAAAAGACAACCCCCGAAATATGGTTTTTTGTCATTATTGCGCAAATGGTTAATTGGAAAATAAATATTTGATGCATGCGAATTCTTCATATAATGTACAACAATACTATGGGTCTTAATTTTTTTTGTCCTGGTATGAAATTTCGAGTAATCAACCCTCGAAGTTAACGGTGAATTTGATTTCACGCGTCTAACGTTCGGTTTTTGCATGATATCTTGAAACGTAGTACTTTTTCGACGAAAAAGTAAAGGACTAAAATGGTGCACCATAAAATTTTGCATAATTTAGGCAGAATACATTTTTTTCAAAAACCCACCCCCTTTTGAGATATCAGCTACGAAAGTTACGTCCGAAGCGCGCGGCAAAATTCACCCACCACTTCGAGGGTAAATTACAAAAAATTTTGTACCAGGACAACAAAATTTAAGACCCCTATTCTTGTTCTACATTGTATGAACTATTTGTACGTACAAGCACTTTCTTCTTCCATCAACCCGTTCCGAGATAATCGCG
>WSXT02038487.1:0-13435 GCA_011762715.2 Neuroterus valhalla
CTATAATTCAACATGATTTCCTACTATTTTAGCTATTTTCAAGATGGACTCAAAACTATAGAACACTTTGGCTCTTACATCGCAGACCTCAGCTTGAAATTACAAAAAATCAGACAAGCGCAAGACGAAGAAAAAAGACGACTTACAGAATTAAAAAGCTTGCTTAGAAGTTCAGGATGTGATAGAGAGGTGCGTATAAAAATAACGTTCTGTTTTTACAGTGAGAGGAGTGGTGAAAGGTGGTTGATGGGAAGGACAGAGTGAGTAAGGGAGAGGGGGGACAATGCTAATTTGTTACTGCTGTGCATGTTCCCTCAAATTTTTCATGAAATGATTACAATTTTAACCAGCGGTAAATTTCGAATCAAAATAATGCAACTTTGACAAAAAAATATGATTTTCATAAAACAAATTGTTACATTTACAAACAAAAATGTGAATGTGTAAGGGTAGCAATTGAACTTCAAGCCAGAAAGACCCATGCCCGTCATGCTAGTATCCAGTCTGGTCATTATTCTCTGCAAATCAGCGCCTGATTCTGTCATAACGATCCTGCCACCTGCGAAGGTGAGGCCACAAACTTTTACTGTCCCAGGATCAATACCTTCTTCGGCAAAAAAAGCCATTCTCGGACATTTGTTCATGTATGCATTAAACATTGAAGAGGACATAACGCATCCTTGCCCAACGCCCTGTTTAATATCAAAACCATTGCTCAGTTGGCCATTTACTTACACACTTGCTTTGCTACCACTATGCATTGCTCGAATTGCTTTCAGAAGCCACCAAGTCACTACATTCTTTTAAGATCCCCCAAAGCTTAGCTCTACTTACCGTGTCGAAACTTTTTCCCAGATCAACAAATGCACAGAAAACTTTTTTGTTTATTTTTAGGCTTTTTTCTGTAATCTGTCTGAAGCTTAATATCTGATCCGCACATGACATCCTAGGCATTATTTCACATCAAACTTCCCAGATTTTTCCCTTTGTTACTCCCATGACTTTAATAATATGTTTTCGGTGAATATTTTACCTACAGTACTTAGTAGGCTGATCGTTCTATAACTTGTCCTTGTCCAACTTATTCTTGTCTGTGTCACGGCTGATGTGCTCCGTGACTTCACCTTCATACAGCTTCATGAAAAAATCCCTCATATAGTCTAACTTTGTCCGAATCTCATACCATTTCACCATCAGTATTCTGAATTCCGACAACCTCAGTGCTAGTATCCCCTTTACTAGTGTTTTTAATCCATTTCCAAAATATTTTTTTATTTCCTTCAAAATCGTTTCGAATTTCCGTATCTTCTGCCGTTTTCATTCTATCCTTGCTTTCTTTCACTAGTATATTTGCTTTCCTGTTTTTATCCCTATAATCGTTTATGACCCTAGTCCTTTCCTCATCGCAAAGACCTCTAATATTCACCGGACTTTCTTTCTGCAGTCGCAGTACCCAGCACTTCCAATGCCCTCTCGAAGATTCCGTTCCGTAGTATTATCCATGCACCTTCTTAATTTTTTTAACCTTATTCTGTCTTCCAATCTTTTTTTTTTTGATGCCCTAAATATTTGTCCAGCTTTTCACGGCATACTATTTGTACTCCTGGTTTTTGCGGATTCTCTATGCGGACTTGCGCCTATTTCTATTTTTCAATAAATTTTCTTCTCCATCTTTTACCTAGGTTTTACTTGTGAACCTATTAGATCGTGAACCGCTCCACATCCAGAACCTATCATAGCCTTTGTGTTATTACAAGCCCTCTCAGTTTTTTATGGCCAACGGCCATACCACGCTCGAAAAACCAATTCCTGCCCGATCACTGAAGTTAACCAGCGTTAAGCGCTGTTAGTAATTGGATGGGTAAGCGTTCGAGAATACCGCGTGCTCTTGGCATGTTGGCGGGAGACTGGTGTCCTCCCTTGTATCCAACTCAACCAATTATGAGTCCTCACGAGTTGCGCTTACCCCGCAAGGCATTATGGCCTAATGCTACAAAAAAAATAATAAAGTCGATCATACTATGGCTTTCGTCTCTGCGCCAAGTATACATGTATATCATTTTGTACCCGAACCAAGTGTTGGTAATAAAAAACTCTTTTTCTAAGCACAAACTGATCAATTTATCCCCATTACTATTCGTTTTTGGGACTCCGAAATGACCAAGTACTCTGTCAGTACTTGCACGTTTTACAGCAACCCAATCGTTTATGTCCCCAAGTAATATTATTCTTTTGCCTGAATCACATGTTTCTATTACATCATTAAACGATTCCCAGAAGATGTCTTTTGACTCTTCACTGCCATTATCAACAGGAGCGTGGCATGCTACAATGAACAGTTTTCTGATTCCCACTTTCAGATAGATAGATAAACGTTTATTCTTCAGCCTATTGGCCTTGAAAAATTGACTTGCTTACACCACCATGTTTTACAAATTTTTCTTTTTTTACATCAAATACTTAACTCTAACATACATCCACACTTTATACACTAACATCTATCCATACCTTATTACTATGACCGCTCGCTCGCTTTCAATGCCTTGCCTTCCTCGCTAATATTTTTTATTTAAAAAACAATTTTACGTGGTCGCAGCTGTAATTGGCCTAACTACATAACCAATTTTTGCCTCCTAGCGTTCACACTTGCAAAGTCGTCTATCACATCGTTGAAATCTATCGCTTTTGCGACTTCATTTTCAATTGATAACTTTGCTAGACTTGTTAATCGCATTTGTCTTATAGTAGAACTCAAGAAGGTTTTTATTAGCTTAAGTTTACTGAAACTTCTTTCGTTGGAATCAACCGTGACTGGCAAAGTTAAAAATATGCGACGAGCAATGTGGATATTTGGATACGATTCGATTAAATGAAAGTCGTAAAGCATTTGCAATACCTCTACAGGAGTGCAAGAGAAAAACTCGAAATGAAGTTTCGGAGCTTGATATTTGCAGCTTTCAATTTCACATTTAATATCGTACGCGTTCAAATCCTTATCAAATTTTTGTGCTAATTTTTCTGCGCATATTTTTAGATCAGCAACTCCGTCTTGTTTCAAAGTGTCACCGTAAAGAAAAGAGAAATTCGAAACAATTTCTTTTGTTTCTCCAAAAATCCACTTTAATTGGAATAATAATGAGTCAAGAACTTGTATTCAGTTGTAAATCGAATTGTTGTCTCGAAGTGAGATTGCTACTATCATCTTCTGATTCGTCGATATGCATTTTCCCTGTTTTACGGATCCTTTTATCGAGGAAACCTACTTCGATACCTACACGCTCAGCTATTTTTTCAGATTCTTGAATTTGAGAATCAAACCCCTCGTCACGCATTTTCTGAAACGTAGTACAAAGCCCGTCAAGAAGTTTCATTGACGTATCTAATGTTATATCTTTGTATCGCAACGCCTTGTTGATTACATTGATTTTTTGAAGGACTTTGTTCCAAATCAGAAGAGTGCAAATGAACTGGAAATTTATTTGAACTAGTAGCCCTTTTGCAGTTGTCATAGCATCAGAATCTGAGGGATCAGATGAATATTTTTCAAGTTCTCCCAAAACTTCCGCAAAATGTAAGGATAAAGCTTTAACCGCACTAGATCTAGCAGACCACCTCGTATCACATATACGTTTTAGAGTTAACTTTAATTTGGTCATTAGAGGTTTCCATCGGGGGGTTGACGCGGAGAAAAAAGTATACAATGTTTTTATTTCTACAATAGATGAGCCACTTTCTTCCTATTTTCTCTCAATTTTTTTGTGTGCCAAAAAACCAGTGTTTAGTAAACCTACGTCCCGATTCATTTATCGAAGATGTCTTGAAATCTACATCAGCACCTTGATCAGGACCATGAGCAACAAGTCTTCGCCTAACATGTTCACAAATTTGAGGCCACGACGTTGGATCGTTATAATTCAAAGGAACTGTCTCTAGCTCAAAACCTGTCGGTTCTGAGTTTTATTCAGAAATTGGAAGCACTTTTGGTGTAGAAATTGGAGGTAGTTCAGACGGGTCAGATGACGAAGATGGAATTTCTCCTTCTGATGGCGGAACTGGAAGTTCTTCGGCCTCTGCAATTTCAACTGCTTCCACTGGGACAAGTTGCGATTTCGTAGAAACCAAAGTGCCAGAAGCTATATATTTGTCCATGAGCTTTCGATTTGCGTTTCTTCTGTCTTCCTCTTCTCTAAGTTTTTTCAATTTTCGAAATTCAACACCTGAAGGTCTCTTTGCCATCGTTGATTTCACTTAAAAAAAAGAATTCTTCAAATTCTAGTCGATGGTATCGTATAAGACCGTTTCAATTTCAAACCATTCAGGAAAGACAACGTTAGGGTGTTAGTGTAAATTAGTCTTTGAATACATAATTACTCTTCAAATATATGGATGAATTTTCGCGTAAACTTTTGAGAAAAAGGTTTTTGACAAAAAAAGTTTACGTTAAAAAAGAATTTATAAAAAATCTAGTGCGATATTCTTTGAGGGAAAATTCGCAAAGGTGGACTTTTTGAGAAATATGCCTGCCAATTTTGCTTTTTTCTAAAATTTGTATATTTTCTCTAGATTATTCTTTATATTAGGTATTGTCTATCATTATAAAAAAAATATATTCCAATAGATGTAATCGGTAGAAAAATACAGCATTCAAACAAAAAAATCTGTCAGTGTTCAACAGATTTTGACAATCCGAAGGTTAACTTCCATAGCTCGTAATTCCTAAGATAATTTTTTTCCGACTAAACTATGGAATAAGTTTCCCGTAATTTTCATCGTAGAATGTTACATTTAAAGGCTAATTTATTCTGACACCCTAACCTGGACCTCTTAGCATGACTCGAAATGGAATCGGTCATCAAAGTAGTGAAATTTGAAGTAGGTCAACATCGATCAAAATATATTAACAGAAATGTTAAAACTTGACCCGTATACGGTTATGCATGGACCAGAAGAAAAAATCGGAGAGCAAAAGGGACCGGATAAAGCAAAAAAAAAAAAAAAAGAAGAAGAAACAAGAAAGAAAGTACTCATGTGTGCTTCTTCATTTATATTACATCAACCTGATTGCCCAAAAGTAAAAGGATCCACGGAATTGTCCAAAAATATAATACTTTCTTAATTTGGATCAGTTTAATTTCAATTATTTTGAACACTAAAGTAAGAATTTCAACTGACTTTTAGTGAATTTTAAGTGGTTCGAATTTGTTAGGCATTAAACGTGCTATAGAATGAATAAACTTACCTTTCAAACATCGATTTCGTTCAAGAAAATATCAGATTCAACGCAGATGTATTCACAAATTCACTTCACAAGAAATACATCGAAATATAAAACTTATTAATGTTAAGTCACGAGGTCGTGGCGTGCAGATAGATTTTTAGAATTTTAGGAATAATTGCTTGGGAGTTCTCATTCAAGACTGACTTTTTCGTCCGCTGACGTAGAGACTCTCCGAAAAGGACCCCACCAGGATGGAGATTTAAATTCCACCCCCGGAGACACTCCTGTCCAATTAGAGGAAAGTGGGTTTAAAATAATAAATCGGAGTGAGGCAAGGTATCATTCGATCATTTTGACCTGGAGGGCCAAGGTTCAGTGGCGAATATCGGAAAGTGGACCCAATGAATCACTAATCCTCTGGGCTAGTCATTTCTAGAGAGCTTAATGGCATTATTGCTCCTCTTACCTTGAAATTCTAGGTAACAAACGAAACTCCCCAAATTGCGGCATTTGTAACCAGGATTAAGTTTAACTTTCAGATCTTAAATGTAAAAACCAAGACATGCTCAAAGAAGTGTCAGATCCTCAAAAGAATCTGCATGGGGGTGTCATCACTGTCATCGACCAAACAGCTGGCGTACTCGTTTACTACTTTCTGAACTCTAGGAGATAGGAAACGAGTACGCGCCCCTCAAGTAGGGGAGCGCCTTCCTCAAAAATCGCTACTTTGCACTGTTCTCTCAGTCACCTTAGTTAAAAGACACCGAGATGTCGAAACACCTGTTTTGGGAAAGCAGTCTCTTTTTTGGGAAGGCCTGTTCTAGAACGCCATTTGAAATTTACAAACAAAGAGCTCCTATACGGTAGAGGGGTCTTTTGTTGCTTCGAGAGCTTCCAAGAATTTTTTCGATATACCCAGGAAGTCCTGAAGGGAATCTTGGAAACATCGACTGTTGGCCTGCGGGGAAACTTAGGCGTCTTTTCCGGTCTTACTTCCTGACAAGAGCGCTAGAAGAAATTCAGAAACAGTGGAAGTGCTAGATGTTCCAGGTTTGGACTTTGGGTCTTGTGGAACCGCTTTCTTTCCCTCACCAGGGTCAAATGTTTGTAAGGTATTCTCCGAAAGGTCGGCTCCCCTTAAAAAAGCCTATCTCTAACGGTTTTCTAGATGCTTCACCGTTTCATTGTTACTTTGCCGTCGACTCATTGCATCCCGCTGTCGAAGGCCTAGTAGTCTCTGCTTTTGGTTATCCATCTGGGATAACCGATGGATCCTCTTTCAGCTATCGTGATAAACTCAAAAAATCCTTGAATCTGGGTGAAGAAATTCTGGGTTCTTCCGTGTATGGGGAACCCATTAAAGGAATTTGTTTTGCGGACCTCCTTGGCGAAATAGCCTATGAACCTGTAAGTTGAGGTTATTCCCGAACTTTTTATTAACCAATACGAATTATTTGGTTTAATTCTTGAATTTATGATAATGAAGCCAAGACTTGATTGCTATTAGACACTTGGAATCAATCTAATTGAAGATGAGAAGCGAGTGAAACTCGTTGTGCGCAAGTCGCCTGAATTAGACTTATATGAATATAAATGTAATTCGAAGAAAATATTCATATTCTTGTTTATCGAAGGAAAAGGGGTCGACATACCCTTAGTTATGTGTGATCGTGATTCAGTTTCGCCCAAGAGTTTGCCCGGTTCATTTTCCGGTTCGAAAATGTCTTATATGTAGTTAATATAAGTTAATATGTTAGTTAACATGTAGGTTTTATATGTAGTTCAATGTTTACTGCTTGAAGCTACTGTCCTTAAGCAGCAGCAGGTGGAAGCTTTGCAGATAACGTGAATAGCCTCATTATACTTTTCCAAACTACCAACTGTTACATCAGAGGGTTTCAGTCCTACTGTCAAAAATCCTGTAAAGCTTCTCATAATACAACAGGTGTTTGATGAACTCGCTTCTTGATCCGCTTTTAGTACCGCGCTTACTTATGAATGTTCCGTGTATCTTGCGTGCACATTATCTGTGGTCAATATCACAACGGGATGAATAGATACATGTTTCATAATTATGCCATATTGTCTCTTTTTTGTGACTCAGCTCGATGTACTTATAAATCTTGGTTGTATAGGTTACCAGGAAAATGCAGTGTAATTAACAGGTGGTCTTGTAAAGACAACAACAACTCGTTTCCTGATAAAATAGTCTCGCAACATACATACATCAGATGTACACAGTTGCTTGACATTCACAATGCCTCCACCGCTCTATACCTTCGTAGAACTATCCTATCATTAACCTAATCAGTGTGGTATATTTGTTACTCAGTCATTTCGAAGGAGATGGTTCTGTTTATCCTACCAAGGTCGTTGTTTGACCATTCGATGAGTCTAAACGAGTACGTGAGAACAGGACTGGCATAAGTATTGATAGCCCTTATTTTTTTGGCTAGCTTGAGCGAACTATTTAGAACCAATTTGAGTTTTCTAGTATATGCAGGTATTGAGTTTTTCTTACCTGCCATATACTGAATAGCCTCAAACTCAAGCAAACCCTGGTATTTGTATGAGTCACCTTAAGCCATTTCATCTTCATGATCTCCACACTCATAGCTCTGGATCTGCGGTTCCTCATTCTGTTTTGCCTGAATGCACAGTTCTGCATCTATCTAGTCCGGACTTTACGTAGATGTAATTCAAAAACTGAGTCGTGAAATGATCACTTGCTGTAGTTTCTTGTTCGAATTGGCGTACAGTTTTAGATCATCCATGTACAGGAAATGGGTTAGTTGGTGACCAACCTCTTTAACATGCACATATATCCCATAAGGCATGATATTCAGTGATTGGATCGATGGATCCAACGACGAATAGAACCATAATCGACTAGGGGAGTCCCCTCGAAAGATACTTATCGTGATGTGAATTGATCTAGTTGTCCTGGGTTTCTTATGATCGAAATACTCTATTCTTGTTCACCAAGGCATCATCGCGCGGGCTAGTAAGTCGATCAAACGTACGCAGATCTCGTTAGCTGCTAGAGTTTCGAACAAATAGTCATATTGCACCAAAGGGAATGCTTCCTTGAAGTCAATGCGAGCCATGTGCAAGTTTCTTTGATATTTCCTTGTTTGAGTTATGGCCACGACATCGATAGTGACCAGATTTTTACTACCTCGCGAGTTTTTGCAATGTCCTTTTTTTCCTCCTATTGTAGTATCATTTTCGTCACGATGAGAGTGAACTTTATCTGCAATTACAGCTGTGGAGCTTCTATAAACCGTCGGAAGACAGGCTTTTGGTCGACATCCAGAACCTTCTCCTATATGCCTAAATGGTTCGAAATTAATGTCTTTCCAGACTTTTCCTTATTTTATCGACACATACTAGCAGTAGAAACATCAAGCTTCTACCATGGGGATTCCATGATCTCATTCAAAAAATTTACGATTTTAGTAACAGAGTGTGTTCGTTCAATTTATGGTGAAACTTTGGTGACAACAGGGTGTGAACCGGACGGCTCTGCATGTCTTCTAGGTTAATAACAAAAAACACCAGTCACACAGGGAAAATTATCAGATAAAATCTAAGCATCCTTGGAGTAGGATAACTTCTTGAAGGTTTATTGTGTCTAGAAGTCACAATCATAATGAAAGTCAAGAGAGAAAGTATTCGATTATTTTCATCTATATTCATCAACACGAGAAGCACAGGAAGTTACTTTAGGAATAACACTTGACTGGAAGAATGGAGAATATGTTCTGCGAATATTTAAATTTAAGAGACCCACAAGTTATCTTATTTGAAAGAATCCAGGAAGCATGAGATACGAACTCGATAGATAGCCGAACTTGTCAAGATTTAATAGAAGATGGAATAAAGTCTATTATCCCTAATCCATTACGTGATGAAATAATCAAATTGATTTACCTTTGTTGTTATAAAAAGCGAATACTGGAGAAGGTACAATTAATAAGGTACAATACAATTCGAGATCCAGAAGCACTCTACATATACGGATGGATGGCAAAGCTCATACACAATAATGAAATCTACCTTCTACGAGGTCAGTTTATATTGATAAAAACAGAACTTTCGGGTAATCAGCAGTTAACGGTTTGGTAATCAGAGTGTATATAAGAAATGTTGCACTTGCCAATGCTAGACACTTGCTTCAGTCAATAATTTCTTCTGCTAAAACAGGTTCTGCAGCATAGAAAAAATTAATCTTTCAAATCACAAAAGAAATTTTGGCAAGACATTCATGTTACACTAATGAGGAGGTTTTTTCTTGATTCTTTTTCGATTCTCAAAATTCATATGCAAAGACAAGATCAATGATTTGAAAAAGAAAAACACCTTGAATCTTTCTATGTAAATTCTATATAGAGACAAAGACATAATGAGGAATAAACTAGCCGCTCTTAAAACGGGAAGTAGTAAACATCCCCTTAGGCCCTATGATTTTTCGATGTTGTTTACAAAAAAGGACCCTAGCTTTTGGAAAAGTGATCCTGACTTTACAAAAGGTCTAGCAAATCTAGAGCAACTGAAAACCGGTGATGATTTGATGAAGCGTGCCGTCACACGTGCTCAAAGATCTAACTCATCCATTACGAATCGAATGGGACACTAATAATCGTAACATCAAACTCTAGATCATTATATGAAAACATTTTTAGAACCCCAGGAGAGTACAATCAACAAGGGTTTACAGATACAGAAATATCAACATTTTTTAATGATCGTAATTTCCGCCTCGACCTGGAAGAGCCTCCAGCGGCCCAGACGGTGAACATAGCCTAGCAAGGGAGTTTCCATCTTCGGAGAGTTACGGTGCCAGTACCCTAAGAAAAAAAGGTTCTCCGGAAACATAAATCTGTTGTTCTTAGAGGCTTGGAACCCACCTTAAGCTGAAGTTTACCCGTACTACCAGGTTAGTGGTGAGGTGTGAGTAGGATTTATATTTGGAGGAGATTATTTGTAATTATTTTCATTTGTAGGACGAGGAGCATTTAAATTTTTATCCTTAAAATTAGGAATTGAATTTAGCAATGTAAGTGATGTTTTGTAAAAGTTTAATGATTTTCCAAAATTTTCTTGGAATGAATATGACTTCCCGATCCTAACTCTATCATGGAATCGCAATCTGAAGGTTGTTTATACCCACCAAAGAACATTTTTCTTATGGCAAACAAAATTTGGGAGGCAAAAGGAACTCTGGCGGAGAGTTTCCTCTATTGTGCAAGCTAAAATAAATAGAATTAAAAAAAATGGAAATTTGTCGAAAACAATTTTACAGCAAATAGTACACGCATGTTCTACATTGCCCTATATTTTCTCCACTTAATGCCTGAGCTCGTTATACTTATGGATCTTAGAGATATGTAGGTTGTTGATATAGTCTATGATATAGACTTTCATTAGGATGAAAAGAAATTATTAAATTTCTGCTGCGTATGTAAATTGCCTGGAACTTTGATGCGTAACCTCGATCTAAGGATGCTCTAGTTAGTATGTTTGTGTGGATCGTCATAATTATAAGAAAGAAACCATGCCTGCTAACACCAGATTTGAGATTCAGTATCACCTGGCTCTTTCCTTGTAAAACCAATACTTTATGAGCTCAGGTATGGATTAAAGGGAAGTAGAATTAATACAATTTTGGAGTCGTGATGATGAACGAGGAAGCAGAGAAAAGTAAACGAAATATTAAAACTTTTAATAGTGGAAAATACACTATATGTAAGTTTCGAAATCAAGACCTGGAAGCCGACAAAAAACTTTACAAGTTCTCCGTATAGATCGTCCTGTAGCAGTTACTGATGAATAACGATAACGAAAAAGGATATCTAAGGTATTCATGATTGAACATTTGAGTGCAACAGAGCAAGGTAGAGATCGAGGCATTTCATATAAACTGGATACAATATATGAGGAAAAAATCCATCAACACAACAGGTATTGGAAAAAAGTAACTAAGCTTCGTATACGGATGGGTTACTCCTTTCGCAACACATTTTATGGCTTTTGACAAAATGATTGTTGAACTGCAGGCAACTGAAGCAATATTGTTGGAATGAGCAAAGTCGATTGATTGCTCCCTGCGCTGACAACTTCATACAATATAGTTTTTACTGCGATCTGAACACTATAAGATGATAGCTCGACTTCTACATTTTCAAAAATCCGATTATTAGCTTATAAGATGAAGCTACTAAAAGAATGTATTCAGCCTCATTAATCAGCTTCGTCATCTTCTTGAATATCTCTAATGCTTCTCTCCAGGTCAGCATTTTTCTTGATATCTGGAAAAAGCTGTTATTTGCCCTGTTCCCAAAATTTCAAAACCCATGACTCCGGGAGACTCCTGGCCCATTCCCAGTCCATATGCACTCTCTAAGCCACTACAGAGAATCGTTCACCTTTAACTTCCGAAATTTCTAGATACCTCTAGGGCCATAGACCCGATGCAATCAGTCAAATATTCGAATAGCAATAGACGAAAGAGAGATCACGATTGTTGTCCAGTTTGATTTTTTGAAGCTTTCGATATGCTTAACCATGAGTTGCTTCTAGAAAAGCTCGAATCCTCCAAGCTGTCAAATTCCATTATCAAATGGTTTAAGTCTTATTTTAGTAATCGGTATCGCAGAGTAATGAATAGTAGATCAATCGTTCCTCAAAAGCAGACTAAGAGCTTTCGGGGCCCAGGGCAAAACTGGTGTGGGGCCCCTCAACTTTACTTTTGTAATCAAATTATTATTAACGAAGGGGTTAAGAAATAATAATTGACGATACTCATTGAACTATTGATTTATTGGACACAGAAACATGCCGCCCTTAGTGTGCCACTGTGTATACCTCTGACCTTGCCAGCGAACTTCAACACTGCAGCCATCAC
Organism: Neuroterus valhalla; assembly: GCA_011762715.2. Classification (NCBI taxonomy): domain Eukaryota; kingdom Metazoa; phylum Arthropoda; class Insecta; order Hymenoptera; family Cynipidae; genus Neuroterus; species Neuroterus valhalla. The sequence goes on from WSXT02038487.1 coordinate 12,126, forward strand.
AAGTATGTTAACGATTTTAAATTCTACTGGTCGTGAACAATATCTTCACTAAGTAGGATACTAGGACTAGTTCAAGTGGACATCGATCGCGTTATCCGTTGGGCCTGGAAGAATTGACTTACTCTTAACACAAGTAAAACTCAGGCAAATGTTAATGGGCCAACTTCCTTCCCATCGCTTCCAACTTTGGTATCTCTTTCACCCCTTCGTACTGAAAGTCTTACTATCCCTTCCCGGAAGCGGTTAAAGGTTCGAGTTATCTCCATAAACCTTCCTTGTCCTGCAAGAAACAGGTGCAGAGTATACGTGAGCAAACTTGCAGAATGATAAAAAAACTATTCAAGGATTAACACTCCTTGAACATCTCCACTCGAATACTTCTGCTTAAGAGTCTTATTTTGCCCTACTTTGACTACGGCTGTTTGGTACATGACGAATTGACTGACGACTCGAATTTGAAACTTCATCGTGCATTGAATGACTGTGCTCGCTTCATCTTCAATTGCGAAAGTAAGACAGAAAGTTAGAACCTTCATAAAACGAACCTTTTCCGAATTCTAAAGATTATTATTCATTATTAAAATGCATACATCTATTTGTGACAACTTATATATTTATAATCATATTGACAGACAGTGATTCTCTGATGAAAATCTAAGCATGCTTTTTCTTTTCGTACGGTTCCAAATTTACAAGATACACACCAAAGAATCTCTAAGTATGTTGGAATATTTGTTTATACTATCCCCCTGTGACAGGCTTGAGAATTTCTACATAACCTTCTCTCTATTCCTCCTGTATACCTCATCACTAAATGAGGGGTGAGGAGGCCTACAGTTCAAGGTGGGTTCCAAACCACCAAGAGCAACAGCTACTTGATACTTGGAAAACTTAAAGAACTCTAGAGGAACTGGACTCATGACTCTCCGTGGCTCACCGAAGCTCTTCCAGAGTGCGAGGAGGGAATCGAACCCAAAATGAACTTGAGCTTTTTTTCACACTGTTAAGAGTTAGTTTGGCCACATAATTCGTCACCATTTCCTCTCATATATATATATACATATCTCACGGTCGTGAGACGTGGCCATAGGTGTATTTTACCGCAGTTCAACTGAGAGCTAGTGTTATTTTTCAGGAACGACGTATCTGTACAGACACAATGCTGTCTTAAGAGTACTTTACTACCATCTTCGTCGCTCTTATGGTGTTGGCTGCGATCCTGCCCTGCCAAATGCTCCAAGGGGGATTGAGTCTATTGTTGAGAACGAGGAGTGCCGAATCTACTGGAACTACGATTTCTCGACAATAGC
>WSXT02038498.1:0-13435 GCA_011762715.2 Neuroterus valhalla
ATATCCCGAAAGTTTTCAAATCTACCCCATTCCACAATTTCAGAAGTAATTGACAAATTCATCACACCTGCAATAGAACAATTTCTAAACTAGCTTCCCTGCACATTTCTTTCTGGACTCTAACTTCTTTTATTCGCTAATAAATGAATTTAAAAATTGCCAATTTCCATACTTGAAATACTGAGATTTTCGAACTGGCCTGTCTGTGCATTTGTGTATAATTTTCTTGAATCTTCTGATAACTTAATTGAAAATTTCAAAATCTACCACATTTGCAATCCTGAAATTTATAAACTGGCCCGTCTTCAAATTTGTTTATAATGTTCCTAAGTAACGTTATCACTGAATTATAAATTTCAAAATTGCAAAATTATCATATTCTTGATCCTGAAATTTTTGAACTGACCCGTCTATAAATTTTTCGATAATTTTCCTGAATCATCTGATCACTGAATTATAAATTTCGAAATTGCATAATTACCATAATCTCAATCCTGAAATTTTCGAACTGAACCGTCAATAGATTTGTTCATAATTACCTGATCACTGAATTATAAATTTTGGAATTTAGAAATTTATTTCATGTGCAATACTGTACAATTTTTTAATTTGAACTCTTACACATTTTTTCGTAAATTCTAATAAGCACCAATAAATACATTTCAAAATTTCAAAATAACCATATTTGCAATCCTGAGATTTTCGAATTGGCCCGTCTGTAAATTCGTTCATAATTTTTCTAAATCATCTGATCACTGAATTATAAATTTAAAAATTTTCTAAAGTTACCACATTTGCGATCTTGAAATTTCTGACCTGGCTAGTTTATAATTTTTCTAAGTTACCTGATCACCTGATCAGGAGATCCAGTTCAAAAATTGTATAGGATTGCACATGAAATAAATTTGTGTAATTCAAAATTTAGAATTCAGTGATCAGATTATTTAGGAAAATTATGAACACATTCAGAGACGGGGCAGTTCGAAAATCTCAGGACTGAGAATATGGTAATCTTGCAATTTTGAAATTTATTTATTGATGCCCAAAGAATTTAAAGTTCCCGAAAAAATGTGTAGGATATTCAGTTGAAAAATTGTATAGTATTGCACATGAAATAAATTTGTCAATTTCAAAATTTATAATTCAGTGATCAGGTAACTTTGGAAAATTATGAATAAAGTTTACAGATAAACCAGTTATAAAATTTCAGAATTGCAAATGTGATGACTTTAGCAATTTCGAAATTTATATCTTAGTGATCAGATGATTTAGGAAAATTATATACATATTTAAACACGAGCCAGTTCAAAAATCAGAGGATTTCAAGCATGATAATTTTGCAGTTTTGAAATTTATTTATCGGCGACTAAAAGAAGTTAGAGTCCAGAAAGAAATGTGCGGGGAGGCTAGTTCAGAAATTGTTCAATTGCAAATGTATCTGCCAGTCCTATTTTAATACCTTCCACGGAAATTCTAATTCACGTTTTTATTTCGAATTTTGGCGGGGTCTGGATACGTCGATAAGTAAGAGCCCCGATTTGTTAGTATCGTTAGCAGCGCTGACTCGCGTGTTCTGCTCCCTTGGCGTACAACCATATTCTCACTGACGTCAAGATAGTGGGCTACTGGGAATATATTTTAAATGTTGGTGTTGTGCGGGGGAAAAAAAATAGTGACCTGTATCGCCGTTGCTGAACAAGTCTTGCCGACATCGTCTGCTACCAGAGGATTTCTGCATTCTGGAATATTTATGTTCAGGATGAAAACATTTATTTCTTAAGTCCAAGGGAAAGTCATTTGAAATTTTTCCGATCTTTGGATCCCGAAAGACCCAGGTTTCCGCATATCAGTACTGTGATTATTTTTTCAATCTAGTGCACCATAAAGAAGTAAAACATTCGTTTATTCTATACATTAAGTATAATAACAGAGCATTGTATAAGAGGGGCGTTTAATATATGTGTCAGAGGTGTCCAACACGTAAGCAACGGTTAAAGTAATCGTCACTCGTCAATCCTTTCTCTTACCACCTTAGATGCGTTCATGGGGTAAGCGCGATCTGGAAGGGGGTCCTCGACGGTAGGGCGGAGAAAGCCGAGCGGTGCCGTAGGACGTTCGAGCCTCGCCTGTCCGCTCCAGGCTGCAGCTCCTTATTGTATTCTGAACCGCAAGAGATGTAACATTTCTACTGATCTCTATATTGATCTTCAAAGGTGAAAAAGAAACTTTTTCTGAAGGAGGGTTTGATGAAACCTGTAGCAAAATTATGGATGAGTCATTTGGTGAACAGAAAGTGGTACAAAAATTAAACGCTGTGCCACTATCGCAAAAAATGGTTTCTAGGTGAATAGCAGAAATGGATGAGCAACATGATCGAAGTTTAAAAACTTTATTTCATAATTTTCCTTATTTTTCTCTGTGTTTAGACGAAAGCAGAAAAATGAAGGAGAAATATCCAGGAATGGATTTTTCGATTTTCGAGCCAACTTTGAGAGAACGTCTTTCCGAATTCGATAAACGTTTACTAGATTTTGAAGCAATTGAGAAGGGAATTTTCCTCTTTGAAAAACCCGAGAAAAGTTGGCATAAGTGAACAGAAACCTAAATTGCGAATTGAATTGTGTGATCTTCAGGCGGATTTGTTTCTGTCTGCAATTACAGATAACCCAGAAGATTGATTTAAATCTCTACCTGGAGAAAAAAATCCGAAATTGCCGGATTTTGGTTTGAGAATGTACTCAATGTTTGGTTCGACCTGCATGTGCGAAAGAAATTTTTCGATTATAAAGGTGATTTAAACCAAACAACGCAACCGGCAATAAGACAGCTCACACCTCTTGTTCTAGTGGGATTAAGATGAGGTCATTGGATATTCGATGGGTTTCATTTTCTTTATCATGATGAATGTTGATGTTTGAAACCCTATAGAAGGAGGTCTCTCTCGTTCTCTTTGATGAGAATGATTGGTTATCTTTTATCGACTATAAGTCTTAGTTTTTTATCCTTGAGTAGGTGCGTAAAGTAGGCAAAGCTGCTATTGTTAAATTTGGTACCCATCATTTGGTAGTCCGCTCTTTCAATACGAAATGTGTAGCCTTTAGAAGTATACAAGCTGCAAATAAAGGACATTATTAAACATTTGAGCTATTCCGTGGAGACTGTGCCAAACTGAGAAAAGTATGCATGTTAAATTAAAATGCAAAAATGGAAACATTTTGATAAGACTTAGAAAGTGAAGACATAGCCGACCTTAATAAATTTAATTTTAAATTTAAGAAAAGAGCTTTTTACGATCTTATAATGTTTGTAACAAACGTAACTCATACGAGATTGGTATTTTTGATACATGTTTCACATTGGAAGTTGATGAATCTTCTTCGTCTTCTTACAGAAATATCATCAGGTTCGTCGCCGGAAGGAACAAGAGACTTTCTGGCACGATTTGGAGAGACCAGCGGATATTCGGATCATGAAGGTAATCTTGGACTTGAAAAGATTGATTTATCTTGCAACAAAATAACTCAGTTTTGTTCGATTAAATTCAAATTCCTTGAAACATGAAGGACGATTCTCAAGGAACGAAGTAGTACACAATACCCAATGATGATTATATATAAAATTAGAAATTGGTCAAAAAAGGTCGCAGGTGCTTACGAAAAACGGGGGTTCACAAGTCGTTTAATAAGACTCTCACCTATTTTTCACATACGAATTGCTAAGTTTGAAGATGATTTATGAAATTGATGTTGATGAATTGAAGGTTCTGATTGTTATCTTTTAAAAGCATGTCTTATAAAATATTATTCCTTTACAAGGACCTCTATTTTATCGCACTCAAAAACCAAAGAACTTTAAGTTGAAAAGTACCTAAACTTCTCAACAAACGCTGTAAACTAAGATGCTAAAATGAAATTTATGTTCTGTTATATGTTCCGTGCATTTTCTGGTCTACAAGCTGTTTGCGGAAGTTCTTGACCCATGTTTGACTTACCTGTGCTATAAAAAGTATGGAATCAAGATGGAGTTATGAACTACCTTCGATTTTGATTTCGATATCAAGGCGAAGGTTCTTTCTGTGGCCTTTTTGACGGCTTTGTGAAGAAACGCTCATTCGCCGATCATCACGTGATCCCTATCGATAGCCATGGGATGATCGCTTCCGTTTGAGGATGTTTCAAAGTATGCTAAGAAAGTGATTAGTCGATAGTAGGTCACATTAGCCTAATCAGTTTATCCGTGGTGGTTCCCTCGTTCGCTGTAAAAATCAATCGTTTGACGAGCAGAAACCTAATTTGAAGGCAGATAGACACGCAATCTTTCTCTGTTTGCTTCCAAGGGCACATGACTGTCCGTTCGATCCTTTTCCTGCAGAAGAAGCAGGGACACTCACCCAACCTTAAGGTGTTTCGCGCAGATAAGCTTTGCGGCCAGCTCAACATCTAGCTCGACGTATACCCTCAGGTTTGAACTAGATGCCTTTTCCGTCAAGCTGACTCTGCCCGCTACCTTTATCAGGTCACCGGAGTTGCTTTCATCGATTCTTCGACGTCTTATACGTTCGTTGTCTTGAAGAAGTGCCGGAGGTCGAGGATCTCGACCTCAACAGGGAGAACAAGCTGACGTACTTTCCCCTGCTGCCCACATCCGTCTCGATAGCAGAGGTTAGTTAATCCCTTCCCTCTTCCTCGTTCAGGATGACCTCATCCCTGATCTGTTGCACACCTTCATTTTGGCATAAGGGTGTCCGGCGTCACCTCACGGTTTCTGGTGCCTGCAGGTGAAGATATATCTACCCTATTCCTTAACTCCTCTGGCCTTGGTCTTGTTACACCTGCTTCTAGAGTACCATTATCTCGGCCTCCACACTTTCTCCTTTTTATCAGTATTCGTTGCGCTAAGAATTTATCACCGAATTGCAATCCATGTACCTGGAAAGAAAACCTTTGCACATATACGTCCTTTTGTAGGAAAACTTCAAATTCTTGAGCTTCCTCTTTGCTCGAGCCACTGTGGTCTTATTACCCAGGAAAATGTTCTTTCTTGTCCAGCAGGAATCAATCACACATTTCAGGATAGACTCCGGATTTTTTACATGTCCCATTCCCAATATCCTATAATAGAATTCCTCTCACAAAATCTTATCGATCAAATCAAACTTCATTTTGATACCCTTGAACATCAGTCTCTAAAACATTTTCCGGGACTACTTACTCACTTGCGTAACCATATTCACATAAATCCTTGGTCCATTGCCTCTCTATCTTCAATCTGAAGGCGCTTCTCGAAGTTAGTACAAAGTTACCTTGTATAGGTACTGTCCGTGCAAAGACTTACCAAAAAACCCAATCATGATGGAGAGTCTTTTCAATATATTGAAACGCTAGTCACTTCCCAAGGATCGCCGGTGTGCCCGTGTGGCCACATTTTAAGGCCACAGCATTTGGGACGGGGGTCGTGGTGAGCTGTGTGATAGTTTGGCAGATCTGGCCAATCAACAATCTGGCCAAAAAGGACATCTGTGGAACGCGGGAAACAGTGGAACATGGGCTGTGTCTGTTAAGGATGCTTTGGCTGGCTCAAGTGGTTTGCAGACAACCACTTAAATAGGAATACCGTGGGAGAGAATCAACTGAAATACATCAATGAATGAAGAGTTGATGCGTCTCTACTATCATAGCACGAAATCTTGGATCAAGCGCGACAAGGGCTATAATTTGAGACTAAGTTCGCGGAGAAGTATTGCTATATACAGAAGGTTTCAGTGAAGGATCTCAGCACTAAGGTCAAGGACATCCGCAATAATCTTTTCATCTCAAGGGACCGAACAATGGAGAAATGAAAGTGGAAGGGAGAAACATCGACAATGAACATCAGTTGATGCTCGGGTATCACCACATCTTCTAGAAGCAGACAGCCTGATTCAAACAGAGGCTGTAATGCAGGTTCAGCGAACAAGAGGGCGACTGGAATAAATATACCATTTGAACAGAGATGTTATGCGCTTTCCGAACAATATCTGTTAACAGATTGCTTTTATAGGTTGAAAAAGCCACTATCGAAATGGAGGCAGGACACTCGCCTCCAAATAATGAAATACTCATAGGAGATGTGGATAATGGAGAGGTTATCGAAGCTGAGAGCATAGGTTCTCGGGATAATGAAGAACAAGTACCGGGTCTACTAGAACCACATCCGGACATCAACGTGAACGTTGATATTAACAGCGAAATCTCAGAGAAAATGCAGAACCTAAAAAGGAATTTCGGTCGAGCTTTATTGGAGTTCAGGAATGTAGAATCAACGAAGAGGCATTCTCTGCCGCAGACGTTTATTACGAAGGATTTGCACTTGAGTGCAGAAACAATAGCGCTACATGTGCAAACTCTTGTATATTGTGCAGCTGTGAGAGTCGTTAGAACTTAAGGTCGAAGAACAGGGCCTGCAGATATAGTCTCCGTCCCAAGAAAATAAAACGATCTACCATGGAAGATCAGTTTGGATATGAATGTCAGCAAAGTAAGGAGCGAATTGAGCCGGTCGACCCAATACAAGGAAGGAAATAGAACCAGAAAGCTGATTTAGCATGTTATTAATATCAGATACCCTCGGAACATCGAGACTTGAAGTTTTTACTGTTAGGCCGCGTCAATACAATAATAGTGGCGCATGAATTCAGCAAAATCGGACCTTTCGCGCAGATGAGAGAAAGTTCTATCATGAACTAAGTAAAGAGCAAAATATGCAGCGAAATACCCAAGTTCCTCAAGTGAATGACATGGCTAATTACTCGTCAGATGTTCGGGGAAAGACAACAGAAGCAATTATGACGCTGCGTAGTCTCAACTAGAGGGAGAAAGGGCAAGCGAGAACCCTGTTATTTATCACAGGGTCTGTGGTGATAAAAGGTAATTAGAAAGCTCCAGGTCCGAGAATGGTGCACAATTTCTGGTACAAGTACCTTACAAATGTGCACCCTGCATAAGCGAGGTGTTTCTAGAAGATCAGCTAACATCCAGATCTAATCTCAGACCTAATGCTCAGAGGACCCACGTATATGTTGCCTAAAAACCAGACGCTCGAAATCTATCTGAGTTGCGACCAGTAGCCTGTCTCTCAACGATTTATAGGTGTTTGACAGCTGTGATCGCAGATAAAGTTAAAACTGATTGTGATGAGAATAACACCCTTTCCGGAAAACAAGAAGGATGCTGTAAGAACTCGCACGGTCGTAAAGGTCTAGTTACCATTGATGCCGTGACGCAAGCTAGGAAAGGTCAAAGAGACTTGCACAAGGCACATGGCGTACAATGATCACAAGCAAGCGTTTCCTTTGGTAAGACATAACTATTTGGTCCAAATTCTGAAAATTTACTGGATCTTCGTACGCATCATGGACGTTTTAGGTCGTGCGATGATACTCTGGGAAACTCAAATCAACTCAAATCATCATGGGCAACCGGAGACAACTGGACCAATTCACATTCCGACGGCTACCTTTCAGGGGGACCCCCTTAGTCCACTATTGTTCTGTTTAGCGATGAATCCATTAGTTGAACACTCACAAGCATTTGGCATGGATTCAAAATACATGATGATAAGGATGGTCATGCATTAACTTATTTTCTGTACATGGATGATCAGAAGCTGTAAGCTAGTTTAAAGCAGAAACTGCTTCGAGTGATCAATGTCACAAGACAGTTTCACAAGGGCAGAAATCAGAGAGTAATTAGAAGCGCAATGGAGACAGAAAGCTATCCACGGCGAGCACCCGGAAACCTCAGATAAATATGAAATGGATGAGGAGTAATCTAATATGTTGCTGAAAAGGGTCTTCCTGTCTCCGAAAAATGAGGGATTCGTGATAGCGATGTAGGATAGGGTTGTCAGCACCAGAAACTATGGCAAGCATCGAGACGTGGTTGACAGGTGTCGATTATGTAAAGATACCAATGAATCCATCGAGCACATCATTGATGCTTGTGGCGTAACGGTTCAGAAAATCGACCTGATATCGTCGTGCGTGGAAAAAATGTCGACAAAGGTTTCAATATCGATATTGCTCGCCCACTTAATAAAGGTTTGCAGGCAACCTGTACGAACAAGATACATAAGTATAGTGATCTAAGGCATGACGTAGAGACGATATGGAGCAATGTGAAACATGCATCCATTCATACTATCGTGACACCGGCTACAGCAATGTACACGCAAGGTGCACTGAACATGTCGAACGTCTGGGAATCAGTAAGGTTCTCGTTTTGTCACAAAAGCTAGGGTCAGACTTAGTCATTACGTAAGAGCAAAAAGATGAAAGTAAAGTACTCTCAGGGTCGCATTGTTATCCTCTTGAGCTAGAATGTGGCTTCATTATGCTTGAAAGTAAATGACTCTATAATAATTCGCGAAAATGGAACCCTCTGTGCCTCAGTCCGGTCTGGAAGATTTGAGAGAAGCAAGCGTTAGCTTCGTCGATCAGCATTGATCTTCAACATTTCTGTAAGAGTTTTTGTGCATTTTATGGTCAAGGAAGTGTTCAGGGTCATTGTTTGTCGTTTGCGCTCTTTAACTAGGGAATAAGAAACAAGGATTGTATGTAGATAGATGCATTATCCTAATGTCTCTCGTATTTTCTGACCAGTTAAGGGAGGTGATCTCTAGCATTTGCGAGGATGTGAGCTGTCCCCCAAATATATCGGTATTGGAGACGCCAGACTTTCGGAATTTCGCTTACGCCTTCAAGGTGTTCAACGCATGAGCGCAGACAAGACAACTTGATGTCGATCCATCAAAATCGACGATTCTTTCGATCGGTAGGCTCGACCTGGAACGTTCACCTATGTCAAGCATCAACTCTTCACAGCTTCCTGTTGTCCCTAGTGCAAAGGTTAAATGATAAACTCTCTGTGGAGCTTTGATGAACATGTTGTTGAAAAGTTGAAAGCTGTGTATATCCGATTGAGGAGGCTATTTCTTTTCCGCCACTTGCTTCAGCCTTACGTAAAACTAATGTTAGGTCAATCTCTAATCCTCTTCCTTTCTGACAACACTTCCACAAGCTGCGGCTCTGTTTTGTTCCGAAGACAGATGAGAAGTTGATAGGAGGTTCAATCGAAATGTTGCTGGTAAGCAAGTGAAGCCATCTACAGATCGCGTTTGAAAAAAATCATCATCTATGCAGAAGCTCTTATCGATTATCAGATTCACCCGACAGCCTGCAACGTCTTCTCTTGATCCACGTTGTTTGAAGATTTCTCTACATACACGGGAAGGAATTTCGTGAAACAGCGGCACTTATAGGCAACTTCGTTGCGCCAAACTGCAGTACTCCAATACGCCTTCTGTTCATGACAAATTGTTGTCCCTTTCAGAGAACGCTACGTTCATAGTGTGGGCAACTGTCGCCTTAGAAACGGATAAACTTACCTTATGGGACAGACGCGTTCCGAAAATTGAAGTTGCTGCTGCTTTCATGCCTTGGTTGCGTTGGCCTACTACTATGAATGCAGTAGCTGTCAAAAATTTCTTTCCGTGTACAAGTCTTTTCATCAGGAAATCTTGTCGTTTGGGATAGCTGCAAAACAGTGAGTCATGACTAGTTATTGACCTGTAGTTCCTCGAGGTGGACTAATCTTCTCGCTTTGACAGGAGTACAGTACATCCTAACACCAGCCACTTTGGATTTTGATGTGCCTAAGTAAACTTTTGACGCCAGATCTTTTGAGCCTACCATCTTTTCCGGCAGTGAGAAAGTTCTTTGTATTGTTTAGTGCATTCTTCCCCTTTTTGGAGCGATTTTTCGACATTTCTTCACAGACTTGAACGGCATACATCTTCCGGAAGTTAGCCAATGCTAGAAATAAAGCTGTCAGATAGGAGTAGACTCTGATCTGTGAACTCCACATTGGACATGTGCTGCAAAGGCAGGATACGGCTGCATAACGCTACACGCACTTTATTTTCTTTGTCTTGAGTATTTACCGGAACAAGCAAAAGTGTGCATTCCAACGTCAAACTAGAGATCCTAAAGAAGCCATCGATTATGGACATTCGGAATAAGATTCTGATGATAAATTCGATATTTTGATTGGAGAACTTACAATGAAAAGCGAATTCTTAAGCTTCTTCGCAATTTTCTCGATTTTTCATTTTGAACTGAAAGTGAAAGAAATGTTGGCTTCCTAATGATCATAAAAATAATGTGATTACGTTCTTCTTTAAAATAGGCATAGCAAAATAAATTCAATTTTTACAGTTTGACAATATACTAATAAAGCATAGAAATACAAAATTACATGTAACTGTACTTTCACGTACATTAGAAAACCCAGAATATAATTACATAATTTGAATTCTTATCTTATCTTTTGGCCTTCTTAGCTAAGAAAATGAGATCCTCACCTTCTTTGAGTCGTGACGAATAATGTTTCCTGAATATGCCTGGACCATCTCTTGGAAAGTTTTTGAGGTCAAACATTTTTGCTATTCTTCCTTGATATCCTTTCCTCAGAGTTTTGCGTCGAAAATTTACCACAAGGAGTCTATGATATGCAAATGTACCTCTTACCAAATGTTATCCTTTGTTTCTTCTTTCAGAGCTGAGTTCACAGTTGGAGAATGTATCTGATGGCGGCCCTATTCATGGTCTTCAGATTGGCAAACCTTTTTATCCTTCAGGCAGTAAAACTTCTCGTGACAGTTCTTCCTCTGCTACAAGATATCGCAACCCTGACAATTCTCTTCCTTCTGAAAGATCTCATTCTCCAACCAGGTTTGTGACTCCTGCCGGACGCCCCTTTCGAACAAGGTCCAGGTCTCCTCAAAGAGATTCCCTTCGCGGCGGGCACATAGTTCCGCTGACAAGGCTTCCTTCTCTACACGGACATGGACTCGATCATATGGAATTCATTCGGCTTATTCCCAATTTGAACCCTAACCGAATATTAGAATTTCGAAGGTACACCTTTCCTTCCAATACACCAATTGTATCGGAATTTGGGAAAAATGAATGCGAGCCCATGCGAACTCAAGAACAAATCGTATTATCAACATCTGGTGGTGATGCCTTTGCAATATTGAAGTACAGTAATTTTCTCGCTGGATTATACGTAAATCTTACGAATGGAAATAAGAGACGAAGGAAAATAAACATGCAGTATGGCACGACTGCCCCCTTGACTGCAAACGAAACCGCGGAAATTCGCGTGGGCCCCTACCATCCAATTGGGCTCCATTTTAGAATACAGCTTCTAGAAAACATAAGCGACAATCCTACACACCATTGACTCCTTTTTCGGAAATTCGGAACAAACCTATTTTATTATCTGTGATTCAAAATTAACTTACAAGATGGTGTGACGCGCAGTCACATATAAAAAATAAAAATGCAATGCTTCGTTGTTTTTATTCTCCAACCTTTGTCAACCTCCGAGCCAATCTTGTTCAGGGAAAAATATGAAAATGTTTCTATTCATTCCTTTGGACGAGACAATTTCAAAAGACGAATTATCGAGGTTCTTTGATCAATTACCTGTTACAATTTTCATGCAGAGGAGGCAGCCTACAGTAGGTGAGAAAAAATTAGATGGAATTTAGCAGCAACATTCTGCGAAAAGGGACAAAGACATTTATATTAAAAAAACTTCTGCGAACTTAGTACACTATGGTTATAGAATAGAACAGTGCGGAGAAGGAGAATCAAATGAACCGATTTCATAGGGTTGGTTAACTTGTGATCAAGTTTTGACATTCTTTTCCAATTTCAAAACCTTATAATATACCTCAGTATCCTTTTTCAAATTGTTACCAAAGATCTCATAGTAGTACTCGGTGGGTTCCATACTCATTCCTTATTTCCTTGAAAATCTTTTTGCAATTCAGTATCTTCTCCCATTCTTATTTTACTCTCGCATGCTTTGACTAGCACCGGGCTTCCCAAACTGTGCGTCGTGACGCCCTGGGGCGTCGCGGCATTGTCGTGGAGGCGTCGCGTGTCGATGCGACCGGGTCGAGTAAGTGCCAGGCCCTCTCAAATCAATGGGAGAAATATGAAGAAGCAAAGCGCCAACATTTGACCGCAACTTGTACTGCGCCTGAAATAATAATCACAAATCTTCATATTTACCCATCAAATTTGAGTGTTTTTCTGATAACCTGTTACTAGGCTAGTACTATAACTGGTAGGTATTTTTTGTCCGGGGGCAGGGGGGAGGGCTGGGTTGAGAGGCGTCGTAAAAAAATGGAAAAGTCCAAAGGGCGTCACTTTACAAAGAAGTAAGGGAAGCCCTGGACTAGCATCTTCGTTCCCTTTTTATCTAAAATCAACTTCAAATCTCGTTTTTTCCTCAGCGCCAGCACCTCTCATATTGAATTCTCTTGAGTATGATTGCTAATAACGATTGCAAGCCACACGGATTTCATTACTCCACCTAGCATCTCTAGTCTTTCTTTCCACAGCCGCAGTTCTGTAAACTTCCGATCCAATTATTGAAATTTTATGCTGCATTGTTATGTATGCACTCCCTTCATTCATATTGCCTACTTCCGTCTTCTAGTCTCCTTCATATCGCTTGGGTATATATTGAACTTTTAACGGTATCCTATTAGTACTTCTGGTTTTTTTAGGTTCTTCGTTATAGATCGCGTCTGCTTTGACTGGATATGATTTCCCTACCGCTCCCAACCTTGACGAATGTTCATTTTCGCAAGTATAAGCAAGTGATGATTTCATAATTCAGAGTCTTCCATAAAACTTGTACAGGGTGCAGCACGGTTACTTGCTGATTCAAATTTGGTGCCAAGCGCCTTAAGATGGTGGGACAATGATGGGGTTCAATCCTCGCCCTGGAGCTCCACTTCCTGGTCGGCAGTCTCATGTTTCATGGTTGAACACATTTAGGGTAAGTGGTAATGTGGAGAAGGACACAAGGGACCGGAGGGTACGTTGAGTTTTAATAATGAAGCGGCCATTTGAGATGTAGGCCTCTACGGCGAACGCTCTTTCCTCCTTCAACCAACGCATGGGAGTCACTAACCCAATGAGGGACGAAACTTTAGGATGTCCCTTATCCAATAATCCGCACCACATCTTTCTTCCATCAGCTTAAGACGCTTGGTGCCAAATTTGAATCAGCAAGTAACTGTGCAAGTAACTGTGATACAAGTATCCGTAAGTTTCAGTGAGTTCACTGTTTGTATCCATAATCGAAAGGGTAATAGGATCTTATGTGTTTTTACTGAGTTCGCACATCCCATACACCTTTCGTGCTAATACAGTTTGCCATCGTTATCTAGGAACAAAACCACTGACATTCCACTTTCAATAGATATCCAATGGTGTTCCCGCCTCAGTACTTTGAGAGCCAACCTTTGTACTACTGCCTATAACTTTCATGTAAGAAAGAATTCCGTCAATGAAAGCATGAAATCCCATATAGGT